>VUJU01002055.1:0-43536 GCA_009835225.1 Aphis craccivora | reverse complement strand
TTTTTTTTTTTTATAGAGGTTTAATTGTATTTTGTAATCTGTATTCTAAATATATCATACCTATTTAGAAATCGATACAATGCATTAATCATATATGATAATATATAATAGAAGGCATTAATATTTACTGTGGTATTTATTGGTTAAATTTCCTAAATTTTTAAGGTTCTTGAACCGATTCTTTTTTATTACGGTTCTGGTCGTTAATTAGCAAATTTAAAATTAACCGCCAACTCTTCGGTGGATATAATTCTATACAATAATTTTTTTATTGTACTATTTATAACACTGGTGGCACTTTACACCAAAATACCGTGCTTCCCATAAGAGCCCATGTAAATGTTTAGAGAGTGTCCATTCTGGTTTCATCTATTCTGTGATACTATTATGACTTATAGTTAATGTAAATAATTATTTCATCCGTAAAAATATCAATTTTATTGTTGAAATATAAAACAATTTAACACTAGCATAGTGTTGTTTACAGTTAACCCGTTATTATTAATATGCGTGTACTCACATTTCATAAGACAATTTTAGTTTAATGGAACTAAAATGATTAAAAATACCTTCTATAGACAAAGATTTGTTATAATTATTTAATATTATACGATCGGAAAATTCATGAATCTAAAATATATTCAATATAATGGCTGTGTACTGTCAACATTTGCATTGCGAGTGTTAATTAATTTTATAAAATGTATTTGTTTAATTGTTTTAGAACCATAAAATATGAACAGATACATGGACTATTATTTATGAATAACACGAACAATTGAACAATTAGTCATATTGTTAAATATTATTCCTAATCTTTACATACTTTATTATTATTGGAATATTGCCTACTACAGTACTACAATAAATTACTTTACAATTATTTGGATTATAACCCAACCTACAAATTTATATGCAAATTATTTTATTTTACTTTATGTACATTTTATTATTTATTTATTTGTTTTGAATTGTGTCTATTAAAAATAACGTGATTGAATTTTTGACCAACTATTTAAAATAAGTACATATTATTAAAAGTTTAAAAAAATTGTTTTAATTATTTTTAATTGGCGCAAATTACAATTTGTGTAGAGCGCATAGATTACACACGTCCATATCAAACACTGAAACTAAAAATTGTTTGCCTCTCATTTCTTTAAGCCCTAGTGTATACTCAAATATTTTGTCAATATAATAAAATGTTATTAATTTATTAGGTCCCTATATAGGTATTAGGTATTAGGTACCTACTTTAACTGCATCGGTGGTCCTAAATTAATATTTTCTTTTATACAACTATTTTGTGGTATCGCTCAATATAAATGATTTTAAACTTGTTATTGTATTTTTTTATTTTAAGTTTGAAATGTTTGAATAAATAATTTTAAAATTGATAATTATCTACACAAATGGTCTTAACAAGTTACAAAAGAAACTAAAAAGCAAATACATAAAAAAATTATTATTGAATATATCTATAAAATTATGTTTATTTTTTAACTACCTAGTATGTATTTTATATTTTTATATAAAAAAGGTTTGACGCATGTTGTGGTTATCTGCCATGGTCGAGCCGGCGCGGTGTCGTTCCAATGACCACATAATTATTATTGTTTATTTCTTTAAAAAAGGTAATGGACTTCAATGAACAGGTTCGTGTCCATGAGCACAATTTACAATATCAAACACAATATAATCATTCATGTTAATACCATTCAAATTTGGATTGTTTTATGATTTTAGACTTATACGATGAAGCTAACACATAAAATGTAAATAATACTAATTAATATAAGGAGACTAATAGTAAAATATGTAGGTATCTACAATGTTTATAATAGCCAATAGGTAACTAATAAGATACATTGTGTACTTTATTAATGGTATACCTTCTATACTGTATTTAAGTTAAATATTTTGTTCATTCCGCAGCATTTTTTTAAATTATTGAAATATTGAGTTGTTTTAGTGTCTAATTGTAATGTACAAATATACTACTGTCTACTATAGGTATATATTTTTGGTTCTATATAAGTAAGTAAGTTAAGTTAGTTTTCTGTACATTATTATACAGTTGTGTTTAAATATACTGCCTTGTTTTATAATCGTGTTCAATAATTAAAATTATATTCATGACAAATGCTTTATAAAACTACATATATTTTTATTGGCAGTAGGTACATTTAATTCTTTGTATAGATATATTCTAAGTGATAGATAGATAATAGTGACAGCAGTCAGCAACCAACAATGCGATAAAAATATGTCTGGTTTACAGCGCACAAATTATTAGAAATTGTGCTACTACTATGTTTTAATAAATAGTCAAAACGCAGTGTTGTAGGTACTGATTGCCAATCGACACACGGTGGTTAACTTTATATAGAAATAGGAATAAATAATATTAATAAACGCATTCATTATTGTTGAAAACTGCAATTTTTATTATTTAGATTAGGTATAGGTATATTGTAAATTACTACCTATGTACCTATTGTAAAAATGTATACATCACATAAATATTTCATCGCATTGTTTTGTTTTAATATTTTGAGTGAAACACATCTCACGAGTACCTATGCTCCGTAGCATGCTAATTGCTAAATAGTATAATATTATCATCTGCATTCTATATTCCGCGCCGTACAGATCTACACGTCATGTCGACATTCGACAAAAGCGCATAACAACAGGCACGTATATAAAAAAAATTTACAATCATCAATATTTATCGATGAATGATGATATAAATAAGCTATACAACTATTAATTTTCAGGGGGGGGGTTGAACCCCAAACCCCCCTGTATACGTGCCTGCATAACAATATTGTTTGTCAACACATAAACACTATTATAATATAGGTAGTAGGTACGTTATATATAAAGCTTTGTACTTACCTACTGGCTATTGGCCACTATAGAAATATCAATATAGCAGTGGCGGACATTGGCGGCTTGAATTTTCAAAACTCAAGGAGTAAGTTTCAAAACAAACCACCCACCCATCAACTAAATTTACTAAGACCAATATTTTTATATTTTTTATATTTTTTTACCTAATATTTTTAATTTCTTCTTTAGTTAATTTTTCCATTAACTTTTACATTTTATGATATAAATACAATGATTAAACCTGTTCAACTTAAAACATTTTCCCCTTATTTTTCGGGCAGGAGCGATCACTCCTAGATTCTTATAACAAGCCATCCCTGCGAGTGAATATAGACAATATAGTATCATACACTATATTCAGAGACGAACACGGTATACGTTCAATGTCCTGCAATCTGAATGGGCAAGGAGATGAAAAATTTAAGCGATACATAATGATACAGCAAGCATTTCTGTAGAATATAGTAATGAAATATATAAAAATACGACCATAGATATAGAGATAAAATTTAAACAAAAATATAGGATAGGTACTCAAATTATTTAGCTAATTTATGAAAATTGTTTTATACCGACATATAATATTTAATACGTCATGCTAATATTATGAGTTAGGACCTATTGGTTACTCATCACATTATTAATATAAGACTTTGAGGTTATAGAAGTTGCATAATATTCCTCTACATACGATATACCTATTCTCTATTCATAGTAAACTGAGCTGGAAATCCGATCTGTACAATAGTGAGTTTAAAAATCGAAAATTTAAATGCATAAAATTTTCCATATTTTGTCAATATTTTAAGGGGAAAGTTCATATTTCATTCATACGCATATTTAATCAGTGGCGTATTCAGGAGAGGGACACAGGGGTACGTGCCCCCCTGTCAATTTTCTATCGACAATTTTTTTATATTACTATACGAATCATATAAATGAAAAATACTTCAATTCGACCTATGAGGCAATAAAGTATGAGAATCTATAAAAATATTTGTACTAAATGACTACATATATGTATAATAATTTGCCTATATGTAAGTATAAATTATTATTTTGGTGTGTGGTATAATAGAATCAACATTATATTAAATATATTACCAAATACCAATTTTGTTTAAAAATAAAAATACTTATGTATTATTAATCATGATTAAAAAATCATTGTACAATTTATATGTACCCCCCCCCCTATCAAAATATCCAAGATCCGCCCCTAGTTTTCTAAAACAATTGGTTATTTATTTTTTTTACGCATATACCAATATTTAACTTAATATTATTTAATGCAGGATTTATTGTCACTAATACAGTCAAATATTGATCTGACGATAACAGTGTGATGTAAATTTCATTTCTATCGTAATAATATGCCGAAATACTAATATTTACAATAGTATTAATGTCGAAAAGTTATCGACACTTAGGTATTGTAAATCTATTTATTGTTTATTCATTAGTAGAGACAGTAAAGTAGTAGTTGCACATCATTGGAATTTCACAGTATTTTTTTTAGTTTAATAAAAATGCCAACCTGGTTTTGGCCATATATTAAATATCAACTATAAATTAATTAATTTTCCATATTTTCCATTTGTTTTTGTGTAGGTATATTATTAACAATAATAAATGTTTGTTCGGAATTTATTTGCATATTTAACATTTTTTCATAAATATTATTTACAATTTTCATTATCATATTTTACCTATGACTTTCATACCCGTATTAATCGTATTATAGTCATCACTAAAGACCGGATTTTGGTGCACCTAAAAAACGTGCAATTAAAATGTTAAAATGTGCAAAATCGTGCAAAACAAAATTTTCATTATAGGTAGGTACTTCAAATTATATTTTTAACGCTATTTATTTTTTATAGTATTATTATTATTTATTAGTTGGCATTAACTATTAAGTACCTATTATATTAAAATATAAAATTAAAAAAAAAAAAAATCAATTTAATTTAAATAAAATAATAATAAATAATAGGTATAATCTATAATTTTAGAATTATTACTAATTTTATAAACTGATTTAAAATATTTGATTAAAATTTGTTATCGTGTAGATTTCCAAGTTTTTTTTTTCTATAAAATTATATGTATCTATATATATTAATATTATTTATTATGATATATCATTATATTATAATATCAATTACCTGAAATACCTATAAACTATACAATAGTTGTATAAAATACGAGTTGACTACGGCTGCTGCGGATAGACTGTATTATACTGTAATCTGTATTTGTATACCTATGTAATCCACAATCGTAATAGTATTTTCATTACCTTAATAACGTCGTATTATATCGAAATATTTTTACCTAATTAAATTATTAGTTATTAAAGTCCAATACTTCATATTATAACAAGTAACAACATATTAATGATTAAGTAGAATGTAGGTAGATGTTATAATATACCTACCTATAGATTATAGAGCAAAAACATTTTTACAAAAGTATTAATAAGTACATTTTTATAAAAAAAAAAAGCCCAAATCGTGAATTTTTTTCCAAAATAAAACTTTTTTAAAATTAATCTACATCTCTTGATTTGGATTTGTAGCTTATTGTTTCTATAGGATTTGGAACATCACGCCATAAAAAGATACAATTGCATAGGAATCCGCGGTCGTCAGTCATCGCTTATTTATTATAATTTAAGACATATTTTTTTAATATTAAATACTACCATTATAAGTAGGTATATAAAATTACAGTATCACAAAGTATCAAACACAGTGAGCTCAATTTTTCAACTATATAATACATACTCAATACCTAGGTAGTTAATTGTAAATTGAATTAATCGAACGTACATTTCTAAAAAACCGCAGGTGTATTATAGTGCTGTACCTATTAAAAATGAAGTTCAAAATTGTAGTCATTACCTACTCGTTTCAAACCGATTCGATTACCTATAAACTTTGTCACGGCGCGCGGCGCCTACTTTATGCGGGTAAAAGGAAGTAGGAACTTTGGTTATCGGGACTGACATATCAATGAAAACAATATGATAAATAGGTACGATGCGTAAACCAAATAAATATTCGAAACCTGTGTCTGTGTGAGTGTAAACCGTATGATGCACTGAAACCTAAAATGTACGCGTTAGTGCGTTACGTCAAGGCTATTCACAAATTCCCCACATCTCATCAAATAACGATTTTGTTTAACTACATGGGAATTGTCGGATGGCAGTTAAATAAATAGCCGTTAATTATTAGCAGCCGGTCCGTCGCCAACCAACAGACGTATATTTTATCAAAACTCGGGACTTCGAACGGTGATTCCGCCATGGGATCGATAAACAAACGTTAGCATAATTCTAGTTTAGCTCCCGAGCGATTTTTTGAAATTTTTTTTTGATGTGTGTTTTTGTATGGTTTTTACAACTTTAAAAAAAAGTCGCTCAAAATCATAGGTGTGCGCACGGGTGTTGCAGGGTATGCTATAGCAACACCTGCAGGCTGCAAACACTCACAATTTTTATTTTTTCTAACTAAAAATAGTTAGTAATGAAGTAGTTAAAATTTACAAAATAAAAAACATTACAAAATACGTCTAGCATTGTAATAATAATAATATGTATTGACGTATTGTATAAAATAAATTACATTTTCGTATTAATCAAATAAATAATATGTATTGACTTATCATATATGATTTTCAGCAACACCTACCACTAAGTCCTGCGCACGCCTATGCTCAAAATTCTAATGGAAGTTATGTTCAAAAAACTTCAAAATACTCGATTTTTCAAAAAATTGTATTGTTAGTATTTGTATGCTTAATGTTTTGGCAAAATCTGTGTAATCACTGCCTAGATACTACGACATAACTTACTTTGTGACCTACTTGAGGTGGCGTTGCATAGCAAGTCGAGGGATATTTTCGATTTGTGCGGAGCGTAGCGACCAGTGCCGAAACGCGCTCAAACACATTTTTTGCATTTTACATTTTTACATTTTTTTAAATGTATTTTAACCCGATACCTACTTGGCTATTTGAGGTACGCATTCATAGATTAGCGTTTAGTGTAACGTACAACGATCGCAGTGATTTAAACAATCTTGGGCAATTATGAAACGTGTGTACGCGGTAAATCACTTTACTTCAATAAAAAAATTACTCATACGGATTTAGTTAGAAATAAAAAACTCGACCGTGAAAGAATACATAAATAATATTATATTATTTATGAATACTGTAATCTATAATATACGTTATGAGCTTTCTTGGTTTAAAATATTGTATACATAATACGTAATTTAAACAATTTAGTAATAAAATGCATTAAAACCGATTAACTTATGGATTTTCGTGTATAACCGTATACAGAATATATAATATATATATACGTATTACGTATATCATGATATCCGCATCGTGCGTGATAAGAACCATAGTGATTGTAAAACGTAAACACACAACACTGCCTTTGATAATAATGTAGTCATTGTTTTTCTTAAAAAATCATTATTTTCTGTTTATTACCGTAGTTTTCATTATTATTGCCAAATGGCAATGCCTAGGACTATGATAACATTATTAGTTTTTGGGTAATAGATACGGTGGAAGTGGAATACACAAATTACCCGTCTCCATGTTAGATCAATGTGATGGTGTACATTATACATCACGGTTACCCACTATAAAATTATTATTTCATAACTGTTAATAAATCATCATTTATGAACTTTTAGATTATAGCTTAGATTTGTATAATATTGTCGTACATAATTTATTGTGATTTAGTAATTTTACTCGATGCAAAATGAACCACACTACAAAGGGTGGGAAAAATAACAACAACGATTACACAAAGTATGTTTGCAATAATTCTTCAAATGGTAACAGAACGTGTGTTTTTTATCCGTCAGCGTTGGATCGACCGTTGGATGACGTCCCTTGGAAATTGGTCAACATGTCGTTTAAATTGTTAAATGTTGACTCAAAATTGGTGGTAACTTTACTCGCAAACCATGGATTTCGTGAGGTGAGAAACTATAAGCATAATATTCAGTTTGTGTAAAGTATTAAGACATTAAAAACAAATTAAGTACATTTTCAATAAACATTTAAAAATATGTATTAGGTATAATTTCAATAATATTATTCTGTGTGGTTACAGCAGTGTGATTTGTAGTAAATAGGTTATGGTCATAATATTAAAAATTTTAGTATGCTGATAGTGTATTATTTAGTAGAGATTTGTGTAGGTACAAAATGTCTCGCTGTGTATATAGTTTTCGTACATTGTAGGTACTATATACATTTTTGAATTTTTCTACATGCATCCTTTCTAAACTTAAGTGTTCAGTATATTGGTACATTTATTATTTATATACCGTTTGAAAACTAATATTTTAACATACAAATATTTCTCTTAATTGGATTTAAAATGTTTTTTAAACAAAACCAAAATATTCCATTATTTATTGTGGACTTCTATTAAGCAAACATTTCAAAAAAAAAAAAAAACCGTTAGCAAGATTCAAGATAGTGAGACATCAGATGTAGTTGAACAATTTTATATTCATGATAACTATTAAGTATTTATATACATTTGATACTCAATAACTCAAAAACATTAATATCTCCATTTTATTTCTTTTCCCCTGAAACTATATATAAGCTATACAACTAAAAAACTATATAGTAAGATGTATTGTTAACCTTGTTTAGATTTGAGTTATCGAGACTAATATAAAATTATATTATTTATAATCCTTTTATACCACACTTTATTTTACCTGTGTTATTAATATAATAATAAATTTTAATGTCTTGCTTATGAATAAAATCTGTCCAGTATATTGTAGTTAATTAAATGTTTTTTGATAGTCTTAGTGTTTGCTATTTATCTTTAATAATCATCAAAGAAAAAATATTTGACCAAATAAATTGTAATTAAGGCAACTATTTACCTAAATCAAAAATACTACTATTAGAATACACATAAATCCGTGAATAAAATAGTTTGTAGTCTTAAAACTAAATTGTATTTACTTAAAAATAATTATTTTCAAACAAGTAAAATTACCAAAAATGTCTTTTATTTTAAAGAAATGTATTTATTTTTATTAAGATATATTCAGTAAGTGTTTAGGAAATTGCTAGATTGAAGAAATCGTTAAATTTACATCACATTCTATTTGTTTTTAGTTTTGAAGACATTTATAAAAGTGCAAGCATTAATGAAATAATTATGATAAATAAATAATAATGAACTATATTTTAATATTTTTATTTTGTCGAATGTGTTTCTTTTATTATTTTTATATATATTATATATATATTATAAATCTATTATATATCAAAATATTATTAATATTATTATTTTTAGTTATCATTGATTTATATTATTTATTATTCTTACCTGCTTATGTTTTCCCCGTTTTATAAGTGTGTAGCATAGTAAATTTACATTCAGCAGTTCACAATTTCTCATTTAGCTTCAACAGTTTTGATATAAGAATAATAAAGGTAACAACATATTTTGGGAGTGATTTTTATTACTTGTTTTAAAATTAAAATATTAACATTAAATTGAATGTTAATTTACTATATTATTATGTATTTATAAGATGGAAACAGTATATTTTATAGGTAAGATAAAATGAAATAAAATTCATAATATAAACTGTTGGTCATATTGAGGTTTCTTATTATTATAATATGTAACCTTGTAAATATAGAAAAATACCTTTAGGTGTATATTATATCTGATAGAATTAACATTAATATACTATTAGTTATGAAGTATAACTAATAAAATTAAACAAATATTTGTTTTATAAAAATGTACTTATTAAACTACTATATTAAAATAATAACTGTGAAGCTATTATCTTCAGCTAAAATAAGATTTTTGTCAGTAGAATAAATTTCATTCCCAATTTCTCTTCCAACATCCACTTTTGACATTTAGTGTAATTAACTACCTAGAGTGCATAATTTTTTTTTTTTTTTTTTGGTTTTTATAACTAATTTTTTTAAATGTAAACTTATGATTTATTGTAAAATAAATTTATATAATATGATATAACATACCTTATTAGGTTACACGTATAAGTTGATATTCAAATAGTTTTGGTAATATTTGTTTTGTATCTTAGTCGTGTAATACAAAAACAATATTAAATAATATTTTGTTTACATAAAATGATACTGTTGGGAAACGTGACAAATATGTAAATACTTTTTTACTTACTATGATGTATCGCATGGTAAAAGAAGGTTAGAAAATAGATTACTGTATAATGTATGTACTAGGTACTATTAGTGACTTGTAACATTACATTTTTGATGAAACAAATAAAACAGTAACATATTACTTTTATAAAAAAAACAATAAATATCTATTGTTGTTTTTTAAGTATGTGTGCAAACAATACGTTTTTTTTTAGTTGTAAAACTCATTCAAAGCTGTTTATTGATTATAGCTTCTGATAGTATTGTAATATTTTGAAAATCGGATAAATATTATTTTGAATTATGATTATAATTTTTTTCTTTTTTTAATTCAATATAAAATAAAATTATTGGTTAAAAGTAGACTATGCTCTATGTATTGATATTTTTTTTCACTTAATATTACAGTGAAATAAAATTTATTTATTGTAGATATTTTTATCTATTGGTCTATTTTTTGTTTATACATTTTATTACCGAGATTATTGAGGCACAAATATATATTTTTTAAATGATGTCTGGAAATGGATCACTGTTACCTAGAAATTATTAACATAAATACCAATAAATCATGTGTATATATATATATATATATATATTTTTTTTTATTATTCCAAAAATAATACATACAATTATATAGGTGGTAGGTACAGTAAATGTATAATATAATCACATTTCAGTATTTTCACAACTAATAGTCAAAAACTACTATTTTTTAAAAATAATGTGATACATATTTTACAAATTGTTTACAAGTCTTTCATTATATTATTTGTATTATATCATAGAACAGTATTAATCATTAAATATATATTTAATCATAATTATTAATTTCTATGTAGTATTTATATATGATATGCATTATGCAACTTTCATTATAACTGCTAAATATTTTTCACAATATCTAATGTAATCTACACATATAAAACAATATTAAAATATTCATTAAATTATTTTATCATTATTTATAAAATATCATAAAATAGGAAAGCATTCCGAACAGAACCAATGAGAATTTGCATGTAGTTCTAATTTAAAATTATTTTGATGTTTCCACTTATTTAACTCTTTTATCTCTTCTTGACTAATGTCCCAATTGCTGATATTACCAATTTTATTTATTTCTGGACACAAATCTATGATATGTTTAACCGTATTAATATTTCCATTTGGCAAATCATTAATATACAAGCAATTTAAACTTTTTGAAACTTGTTTTTCTGGAATTGTCTCTTTAGGATTTAGTAATTCCATGAAATTTAAGTTGTTTAATCCCAAACAGGTATAGACATGTAATACTTTCAGTTCTGGTGTATATTCCATAAGCCATTGCAGAGTATTTGGGTGATCAACTTTACTGAGTTGGATTTTTTCAAGTTTTCTTAATGTAATATTTGAAGAATTTGAATATAATGATGATTCAACTCCATCAATTGACAATGTTTCGAGATTGGTAAGATGAGGTAAGAAACTTAAGTCAATTGTTAGTGAAACTTCATCTTTTCGAAATTTTAAAAATAATTCTCGTAAAATTTGTGATTGTGGCCCCAAAAGATATGTGTATAAGCCATCTAACCATGCGTGCTCAGTAGGAACATTTTGTAAATTTATAATTGTTAGTGTTTTTGGTAGTTGACTTAGCATAAGTGGTGAATGTAATGGTTCAGTGATAGTCAGTCTATTGAGTTTTGTGCAAGTGTTACAAAGTACTTGTAGTCTTGAGGAAGTTGTACGACATGCATTAGCCATTGTCAGTTGAAGTTTAGTTGACGGTATCGTAGATTTATCCAATAATTCTAAAGCTTTACCAATATGACAGTATTCACCTAAAGTTTCCAAATTTGGTATATTCTGTAATGCTATTAGGATTCCATTACTAGTAACACTAGTATTAGCAATATTTAAGGTATTTAATGTAGAACATAGCTTTGTTGGTTTTTGACAATATTCTAGGAGAAATGATAAATCGTTTAATTTATTTCGTCGACTAGTCTTAACTTTTATTTTTCTGAAAACATAATAAAATCATTTATAATTAAGAGTTGAATGGCAAATTTAAATAAATTCTGCTAGTATACAATTACTTTGATAATGTTTTTATAACGTGCCACCAAGATAGTTTTGTTGTTGAATGAATGTTACTTTTGTTGAAATTATTTGATTTGTCTTTAATTTCAATTTGTAGTAAAAGGTGTTTTATACCATTATCAGTTACTTGACTTGAATGAGATATATCTAGTATTTCTAGCTGAGAACACGATTGTCCAATAGTTTTAAGAATTTTATCGCAAGCTATATTTTTTAGAACTAAACGTTTCAAATTACTCATTGATAACAGTACAGACTGAAATAATTGTGTATCTGAAAAATACCAATAATATATTATTATTATTAATTAAAAAATATATATCATAATAGTTTTGACGTGCATTACTATTTAATCTACTCATTTATTGTTGATTAAACTTATTACAAAGTACTTTTAAGAGTTATGTATGCCCAGAAGTGTTGATAGTGTTTTATTTTTTTTTTTATTTTTATCACACCTAATCCTACTGTGACTTAACATTTCTACAACTAATCACAAACTAAATCATAATTAATAAACAATATCATAATGTATAATACAATTTTAAATAGTATGCATTAAATATAATAGTTACCTAGGTATCAAAAAACAATTTCAATATATTTTAATATTAAACTAAAAGAATGTTTTGCATATATTACTTACAGATAAAATAAAACCTATGTAATATTTAAATGCTAAAGTTATGAATACTAATTTAACTAAAACGAAGAAAAAAATTATATTTGTAATTAAAAAAAAAAAATAATAATTATATTACAAAATATTTTTTTGTTTAATTTTGTATTATATTAATTTAACTAATGTAGTAATGTATTGAAATTAAGTAGATTTTTACAATAAATTTGCGAAAAATAAAATTGCACATTTATAAAAATAAACTACAGTATATTTTTTTAATATTATAATTGTTTTAAGAAATGTAAAATTTGAATTATTTATATTATGTATTAAAAAAAAATTAATCCACTCTATTATTTCGTCAATAACTTTTTGTTAAATTATGGTTTTGAAATTCATTACTGTGGCATAGATATTAATGTATTTAAAAATATCTTATTATTATACTTTTTAAAAAAGGCATTAATGAAGTTGCTACTTATTTTTTACTATAAAAGAATATAATTATAATACTTTTTTAATCTATATAGTTATAGTGTGTACAACTGGTAGGTATATAATACAATAAATTAATTTTCTGTTAGGTACATTTTGGATAAATTTCAAAAGTTAATAACCTTAATTAACATTTATATTACATTTTATTAGAACGAATATGTTGCATTAAGATTAACGTTGTATCTCACAAATATTTACATTGTCATACATGTTATTTTTTTACGCATTACTGCTTATGTGTAATCGGACATTATTCAAAAATTCAGAACATTACATTTTGATCCGAAATTCTTAAAAATAAAATATAAATGTATTAAACGTAATCAAAATACATGTACGGCTAAATTTACATGATTATAGTGATGCGCAAATATTAGTTGAAAAATGTAATTCAAAATTACGCTCCTTAATATTTTATAATTTAGGAACTCAGTGATCTCACTATTATTAAAATTTATCATTATCATATTTATTGATTTACCAATAGTGAATTTATGTAATTATTAAGTTAAATTAGTGATTTGAAATTACCATCATAAAATATTTAAAGTATTTAAACAGTTATCAATATGTCTTAGTTTACTTTAAACGAATGCACGAAAATATGCACTATTCGCTTTTGCACTGCAATGTAATGTCTATTTTCTCGATTTATATAGTTATATATTATTATTTATATGATTGATAAGTGATAACGAGATAACTTAAACTATTCGACTTCTTTGATCACCGCTCCGTAAAAACACTAAAAACAACAATAACATAATAATATTAATAGTTTTTGCCGTCGTTAATGCAGAATATTTCTAGGGCTCAGATGTTTAAATATTGAAATTGCATGTTTTGTTTTATTCGTCCATTAAATACCAACCTAGATACAAATTTGATTCTTATAAATTAGTTATAATCATGTTCTATTGAATTAAATTTTACTACGAGTATAATATACAGTATAGTACATATTATCTTTTTTTGCACATAACCACATTTTTTTTTGGTTTTGTGATAACGAATTCATATTTTCGATTTTTTCCGTATATATGCATATTTAAATATTTTTTACTTTAAAATTTAGATTTCTAAAAAACAAAATGGAAAAAGTAGGTATAGGTATATAATCCATCTGTTGTTCAGTAGTTCGAGTGTGTCTCGTTATTAACTAAAACTTAAAGTTTCTTGGGGTTCGTGAGTAAAAATTGTTTTTTTATTTTTTTTGGTTTTAGTATTAACTATTTATGAGAAACTTTTTATTAAATTTTCAAGATTTTACTCGAACAAAAAATTTTTTGTCGATTCATTTGTATAAATAAAACTAGAAAAATTCGAAAACATCTATACAGTTTAAATAAATTAAAAAGATACGTAATATAAATTTTCATACTATGTATAAAAAAATGTGAATATTTTGAATAATTATCGTTATTCAATTTTGAATTATAACAAAATAATAAAATCAATTTTGTCAAAAACGTGAGGGTTTTGGATAAAATTTCTATTTTTCCATATTTTTTCGTCAATTGAGAAACGTTTTACACATTTTTTTACTTATAATCCGGTCCCTGAAATACCAATTCAATTCATCTCTCTATCAGAAATATTATATTGAAGTAGAAATTCTAATTTTTACAGCTTAAAATGGTAATTAATAATTATACATAAGTACATACGTGTGAAAAAAGTCAATAAGTTCATTATTCCGGTAATATAATATTTAAAAAAATAAAATATCAATTTTTGTACATATTGTATATATTGTACATAAATACGTATTTATCCGAAAAATTACGAAAATACCATTTGTATTCTATCGTAGAATTTAGAATGTTGAATTTTTTTGAACTCCAGTGTTTTCTTGTTAAGTTATTATACACGAATATACAATGTTTACAGTATCTACTAATAATCGACAAAGAAAATAATTGATATTTTTTAAACTCTTTCAAACCATTATATCGTTTTAATAGTTGTATACATAGACATGTCTATGATTGTATACCTACAGTTAGGTAATGCGTCTAACTATTTTTAGACAATTTTTTCCGCGTGCATATTTTGCGTTTTTTTTTTCTTGTAGGGAGATACGTCAAGTACGCACAAATACCCGAGCTCTCTTAAAACAGTAAAATATAATATAATACCTATAACATTATGGTACATGAGATAACGTCATACCTAAACGCAAGAGCGTCGGCCTGACCAGTTCCAGAGACACCAGACCCCGGGCCTCCTGGGCCAGCAGCTTGAGCAAAGCGGTCTGGTGACTGCACCCGTAGTAACAGCACAGTTGGACCCGCAGCTCCCTGACGTCGACGTCCAGCATGACGCCGAGCAGGTACAGCGGCACGTTGTCCGCGGCCGCGCTCACCGAGTGGCCCTCGCGGATCGCGTCCGCCAGCACGTCCATGCACTTGGTCAACAGCTGGCGGCGGACGACCGCGGGCACGGCCCCGGCCCAAAACGGGCGGATCCGATGTCGGGCGAACGCGAACGTCTGCGACGGGGACGCGAACCCGTTGCGTCGGGCCAGCTCGTGCATCCGGTAACAGGTCTGCACCAGATCGGACACGACTCTGTCCTCCGACAGGCTCATCAGGCTCCCCGGTTGGTAACGACAAGGCATTTTTCTTTTCGCTGTTCGATCACTGAATTTTCGACCTGTAAGCATAAATATTGTATAATGTTATATAATATAAGCACACGTCATCGCGTTACGATCGTCGTCACGGGTCACACTTAAACGGCACCACGTATAATAGTGGTATTAGAGGTAATAATATTATAAAAGATGTACGCCAATCATTCATCGCGGCACGAGGCGAGTATACTTATTATCCACCTCGTCCTAGCTGCACTTAATGCACCAGTAATGGGCCGGAATCCAAAATTACAGTAATGAGCGCGATAAACGCATTGCCATCATGATCTACTATACATAAATCTCCACGGTGTGATTTATTTGCTAGCTAACATACGGCGGTGTTAATTATTATTAATATTCGAAGGTCCCTCTACAAAATTATATGATTTTTTTTTTTTTTTGTTTTGTTTTAATTATTATTATTATCCAATTTTGTACAACAAGCGGCGGCGTACCTATCAATATATTATATCGTAAGTGTATTTTTCTCTAGTATATTTGTGAATAACAAAATATTATGTCACAACTCGCGAGTATATATTATTATTAATACTGTTCGATTTTCTCGAGGTGAAAAAATTGTGGATCTCGAATAAAACAACAGACATTAATCCACGTTTTGTCGCGTGTTAGTTTACATAGAAACATCGCGATTATTTAATAATACTACATCAGTACATATTACCTACCGCAAAAATACTAAATTTTACTATTTTAAGTCGTATGTCGTAATTACTCATTGTCATAAGCTCATAAAAACAAAGAAAGCAATAATTTCCCGCTTTCGGTTGACTGACTCGCGTTTGTAAAATGTCATGCCGTTTATTGGCGCGTATTGTTAAAATAAATTTAAATTCAACGAAAAATGTTACCGCAATTTTAGTTTGTGATTATTTAGGCGATTAAATATTGTTTGAAGCAATTATTATCAAGCATTTCGAAAAATGTAACTGATATTTAAAAAACATTCGCCGATTATTTTGCAAGAAAACTGAGAATTGTTGTTTGTGCTGATTGTATTGAACCTATTATTTATTAGTAATATAAAATCAATGCTACTGACTAGTTCTGAATAAACGGGATAAAGAAGTACTGATCAAACACTTTATTAAAATATTCGTCAAAATTTCTTATTAGGTACGTGTTTGAAAAATTGAAATACTGTACCTTTGTAGCTGTTGGCTGTATAATGTTCTTGATATAATTTTGGTCTAGACAATAGAGTATTAGAGTTAATTATTTAAAGCTTTTGTTAACATTTTTTATTCGTTTAAAAACTGATCGTTTTTTTTTTTATTAAATAGGTACCTATATGGTTATACGTGGTTTGTATTTTCAAAATGTTAATTTATTGTCCATTGTATGAAATATTAATTAATAAAAACTCAACCGTCATGACACAAAGACTATTTTTCGAATGACAATTATTATTTTCATATAAAGCGTAAATATTTATATTTAGGTTAAATAAATATCGTACTAACATATTTAATTATACCAATAAATAATCATGTTTGCGAGCTTTGTATAGTGTTAAATTAATTGTTTTTATATTTCAGAAAAAAATTAATTATAAGTAAATATAGTACATACTAAATAGATACTTAATCATAATAAAAAAAAAACCGTAACATACAATTGTTATTATGCATGATATTTTATTTCCGAAGTTTTTTAATTGTCGTAGCACCCAAAATTAATTAAAATAGTAATATGTGAATTAAAATAATTTGAACTGTAAATAAAACAACGAACCAATGTGCAAGACCTGTTGCTGTAAAATATTCGTTACCGTTTCGGTGTCCCATAAACCTAAATTTCATTTAACGACTTCAATTGCCACGTAGGTTTTAAAATGCAGTACGAGAGCAGTGATCACAATATTGTTATTCTTAATTCGAGATACATGCATTCAAATATTTTCAATTTTGCTCTCCACAACGGTGATCGCGGACCCTGCTGGTTTAACTAGACAGTATAGGTGTTGTAGACTTAAAGTACACAACGTGTGCTACATTTTTACATTCGTAAAATCTATATATTATATATAGCTATTTTATTAGTTTATACACTTTAATAAGTCTCGCGAAGTTAAATGTTTAATAAAAAAAAAAACTTTGTAGATACACAATTGACAAGCCACCGTGGCCGTCGTTTCACACTTGTGTAAAAAAAAATATTATACCTAATAATATCTCGTACACGCAGAAATTGGGTTCGCACAACAGCTGCGTAAAAACACCGAAATGCCTATACAATAAAACGTTTACACTAATCGTATACGTATTATAAATAATTACAATATCGTCAAACACCGTATAGTATTGTTCTATATATGTACACGGGAAAAATGTAAAACCTATAAGCTCAATGTTACTGTAGAAATGCTGAAATGTCTGTGTAATTTTTTATTGTTTATTAATAAGCACGCGGCGTACACATTTTAGCGTACGACGTACGTGTGCATTATAATAATTTACAGAGTAGAATAGTAAAAAGTAAAAAACCCAATAAGAAAAAGAAAAAACCATCATCTATTTTGTCGTAATGCGCGTATCGCGTGCAATGCGCTTATAATATTATTATTATTATATATTATTACAGTAAGGCGGACAAAATATTTTATTGTCATTTTACGTAGGTTAGAATATTATTATAATACCCTACGTCTTAACAATAAAATCTAATTTGCACAAAAAATACTTCCGCGATATTTATTTATCATTTTAATACGATTCCGGATATGTGCTCAGAATTCTAAATGTATTATTGTGCATAGGTTTATAATGTGTATAGTATATTATAATATTGTGTTATGTTCTGCGAAGACTCGTAATCATTTATCAGCACAGGTCAGGTTCACGTTTTGTTCGTTCAATGTTAATAATACCGAGCTCAGTGACGCCGTTTAATGTTTTATTACAGATAACGTCCAAGGTTTATTGATATACTTTGACGGCCCACACATTTTTTATGTTTCAAAATTGTAAAATATGTTTAATGCGTGCCATATTTTTTAAATATGTCTAAACTTGCTGGCCTCGTCACACTAGCGTTACGTTTATTTATTAGGTATTTTGTTTTTTTTAATAGTAGAAATGCATAGTTTGTATTCTATACCTATGCGCATAAATAGTTAATGTTATATTTGTTTATATTTTCGACTCTCTTGAAATCGAATCGAAATCATTTCTCCATATTATTCATTGTATTATTTATTGGCAGACGTGTGTGCAGTGGTAAAATCTACCAACAATAGCTAACACGGAAAACATTGCTGTTCACTCTATTTTTAGGTACTCGTGACACGTGAGTTGTGTTCATAATTTCATATTATATTGAAAGATAAGACGAATAGCAATTATTTTACACGAATAATATTGATTAAAGAAATAAAAATATTAAAAAACACAATGGATTTTATCCATTAATAGTTGTAATATCGTCAGATCTACATGGCTTATCGGTTACTACCTATCAGTATTTACATATTTGTATTATTGTATGTCTGTTGTACGATAAAAAAAATTATGAACGCTTTACTAATAGATGTTTTAAAAACGAAAAATTATATTTCTAGATTGAACTTCTGTGCACCTAACTCTATACTTTTATTATGCCTAACCTCAAACTTTTCATTATTTTATACCAATAACATTCTTGTTATTTTATAATACCGTTTTACGGTACTCAAGTAGTTGAGTGTTTCCAATAATCAAAAAAATGTAATGTAGGTAATACCTATTTTAATTAAATTTATGAAATCGTTTACAGAATTAAGTATTTGGTATCTATTTTTAACGGCTGTTATAATTTTTATACTTTATAGTAGGTATCTTTATGATTTTAAATCTAAAAAATCTAAGATCTGAAAAATACGAGTAGGTATATGAGATTTTTATATTTTAGATAAAATTATTATTTATTGTTGTGGTTAAAGGCTAAAGCACCTCTATCTCTGTACTCATTGTACATGCATTATATAAAATATAAATACATTCATCACTTCGTTTAGAATCTAAAATAAGTTAATTATGTTCTTAGTGTTCTTACAGGTGGCCCTACTAAGACTAACGATTCATCAAACATTAAAATATTATTATTATCTTTATTATCTTAACTATTAATTTATGTTTTGTTTATAATAATACATTGTTTGACTATAATCTTTAATAGTATACATTTTTTAATGCAATTATTATTCCATTATAATTTCATAATTGTATTACTGTAAAAACATTAAGTAAATTTCCAGAATTAATTAAAAAAAATAAAATTACTAAAATCATTCACATATTTAGATTACGTGTAGGTATACTTAATCATATTATAAAAAGATATTTTTATACTTTTCAAACTTATCAGTCATCTTGTTACTTAATAATATGATTAACATCGCTTTCAACAATAATGCGTTATAGATTATTTACAATCACGAAAGTCAAGGTTACTTTATTATAAATTATAATATATTATAATATATTATTTATAATTAATATATTAATATAATATTATATTAAAGTGTAGTCCACCGTCGTGTGACGTTTGGACTTAGGTATTAGTATATCTTAGGTATCGATTTATTAAATTAAATACTAAAGAAATAATTATATGATCACTGATATTTTAATAATAGTAGAGGTTCTGATTAAACTAAACGATGCTCTCAAGTCTCAATGCTGGATTTAGAACAGGTGCCGCCATGGGCTCTTTTAAATATGCCGCCCTTACCCCAAGAAGAAAAATGTAGTAAATATTTCTATCATTTTTTTCCATTTCTTACAAAATTTGTCGCCCCCAAAAATGTGCTGCCCTGAATGCTCTGGAATAAAACTAAAAGGATGCTCCATTTTTTAAGACACGCCGGCGTCATTCACTCTTAACACCAGACTTAGCTGATCGTCTCCCGACGGGGCCCGTGTTAACGGTTCGTTCGGGGCCTTCAGTATGCGCTGACCCAGCTTTTTTGGTCTCGCAGACCATCGTGAGAACCGAAATGGTCACACACTCGTTTTACCCGGAGTCAACAAATTTGAGCGTTATAATATATGCATGCCTCATGTGCATAATAAGTACATAGATACGCACACATACACATATGCACACGCATACGCACATACACACTCATGCTTATACAACAATATTCTATACATTTTTATTAATGACAAATAATACTATTATTATAATGTTCTTATTTTCATATTTTCAACCATAGGAAAATCCGAAATTACACAATGATGCACTCGGTGCAGCATGTAATAAGTTACAATTATAATATAAAAATTAATTAATGATTTCAATATAATATGGTTTAGACGTTTAGTTTTAGTCGTTTAATGCATGAGTTTATAGTTATAGTTCTACAAATCTTCTAACGTAATCTTTAGAGTTTATTATTATCTCTTAAATATTTATATCGTCTAATAAAAGTTTTGTGTTATATATGCAATTAGATTTAATATTATAGCTTGTAAGTCCTAATTTGTACAATCTGTACGGAACTTTCCAAAATCAGCTCAAATTATATTTATAGAGTCAATATAAATTAAGATATTTATATGGACTCGTATTATTATATTAGTTATTCTTTTATTATTATTGAATATTATTCCAGTTTGATTTGATAAAGATACAAGTTTACAACTGGATTATTGACTACCTATATTATAATGGTTATTGTAACGGCCCTGGCGAAACGTAAACATTTAAGGGAATTATTTAATTTGACATTTACAAAATACAAAACAAGATTAATGATCTTATGATTTTAATTTAGAATAAGTGTATCATATTTATTTGATTTATAATCGTTTGGTTGATACGTCATAACCATTGGTAAACATATTATATCTAATAAATTATTAATGTAGATAAACCAAAATATAACTATATTTGAATTTTTCATTCGTATAGTAGGCTAAAACTATTCATTCATATAATTTGCAACTTTATATTTTATTACTACTACCTATTATACAACACACATTATGGACTGGTTCATGTCGAAAAATACAAGTTACACTGGTTACTGGTTAGAACGATTTGGTGGCCATTGTCTCTACATGACATACTATCGTTGTGTTTAGAAATGATTAAAATAAAAACAATAAAGAATCAGCATTTTGTTGAGAGCGTGTTTTATTTCAAAAACTAGTAAAATCCGATAATTATTTAATTATCAGTATACAATACAATTCGTTTTTCAGTGAAAGATGATAAATGACAATTTTTACTGTCTCAAGAAATGTGAATGAAAAATAAACTAAAATCTATGTAATACTTTATACTTTAATTGATTTGATTTTTGTTGTTACTTTATTATTGATCTTCCATACAACTTATATAATGTTATAGTAATTTTGGTAAGAATTTATTGCATTCGCATTTTGTTTTTATCAATAGGAATTCTGAAATTATTAACATTTTATTAAATATATCAAATTATCAAAATATGTCTGGTGGCAGTAGATAATATTTATAATATTTATATTTAAGTATTTTACTGTAATAATTTTAATTGTGATTTAGATATTGTAAGTTACGTATTATTTTATTTTGTTTTGTTTATTTTATAAATTTAAAACACGTGATATAAGAGTAGTTTATTTGTTATACAATTTACCTAATATTACCTATCATGTATCTTTATTTTGTTTTACATTAAATTACATTTAATTACATTAAATTACCAAGTACAATATATCATTGCAATTATCGTAGGTATATATAATATATATTTTATATTATTAAAAAATGCCAGTGTTTTAATTTTAATTATTAATACTATGGTTTATTTTTCGATACATTGCATACGATTATTTATCTCGAGTGTTCAACTACTTTAATAATTAATTTATTCATGTTCGTATAGATTATTGTTATTATTTTATACATAGTAGGTAAATATAAGGTAATATTTTATTTTGGATTTTTTACCCTTGATGACCATACGATATTCTATATTACATAACAATAATCGAGCTTGTATTAAAATATATCTTGACAGTAGATGTTATTTAATTATAATTTATAAGGTACCAATGTCTCTTTCAATTAGACCATGTTGTGTTTAAATATGTAGGTATTTATCATTATTATATTTAGTTAGTGTAAATAAATAGTGATTTGTTAATTATTCTAGAAAAACTATAGTAATATTATATAGGTACTCTACTAATTTTTAGTTATTATACCCAAATCATAATTAATGCTAGTCTCTATCGACTCTATCCAAGACTACAATATTATAAACAAATTTCCAAATTAAATTTTGAATTACTGTTGATGCAAAGTTTTCTAATAATAATAGATACGATTGTTTACTATTTGAATTATTACAACTCTTATTATAGAGTATTACCGCTTTAACACAATTAAAAATAAACTAGTTTGAAATTACCTTATACATCGTGTTTATAACCTAATCTATGTGTACCTATTTATTATTAAAACTAAAATAATACTATTACGTTATTAATACTTGGATTGTGTGATAATAATAATAGTTATTATATTTTAAAATACTTAATTTAATTTTTTTATGGTATATAATATTTTAATGTCCACTTACTAATGAAATCACCGTCATGTATTGATTCTGATTTAACAATACAAAACGTTAACACAGATTTTATTAATCTTCCTGACTTCGAACAAATTAAAAGAAACTACCGAGTTATTTACGAATTCGACGCACAGACATATTCACGGGACCACCTTATTGACTAATACTAGTAGTCAGTTGAACCTCTATTTAATTCAAGTTCATGATTGTTGTATGTAGTTTCCCACTACTCCATAAAAAACACGTTGCATACGTAACAGATAACAAATTGAACAATTAGTTAGAAATAATAAATATCGGACCGTGCGAATCGTAATTTTATTTTACATTGAATTACTTGGTATAAAATATATAGTACCTATATATTATCTCTACTCAATATTATATTATAATAATTAATTAATATAACAAAAATAACATTTTATTTTAAAATTAATTAATATTATATGCAAACCTAAATATATTTCTGTTGATTTAATAGCTGCTTAAAGTCATCTGATTCCACAAGTAACAATAAAATAATGTTGAATGTATTATTATCTTCAACAAACGAACTTAAGTCGCGATTTTCGAGAACAGGAAAATAAGATAATATTATAATAAATTTATTATGCAATCATTATGCAATTATTATGGACTTGGAAATGTAATATTTTTAATATACATACAAGTCTACCCTACCTTCCCAATTTAAACACATCGTTTTGAATTTAAACTAAACAGTTCTTTTTACAGACGAATTTTCTATAATATTATGTATCGTTTATTTTTAATACCATTTTATTATTTAGTAATATAGTGTTTATGGGTTATCGTTTGCGTATCGTAGCCTATAGGTAAAATATTATCCAATGCGTACGTACTCTTCTATTCTATTCACAAAGTGAAACAGCATTATTTTCTTACGGATTTCCCGGTTTCGGAATCATTTATATTTATAAAAGTAGAATACGGAGTAAAATAGATATTATTGTATTAGTCACATGGTTACCATACATGTTTAAGTATGACTATGTAATAATAAACTACATTATGAATTATACTATCATTATACTTCTTAGTTATTTCTCATTTGTACACTAATATAAAAATGTAATTGTGTATAATATTATTGTGCCTAATCTTGTGTTATTGTTAATATGTATAATTATTTTGTTCTTCTCTATTTTTTCGATGATTCACTTTATAATTTAGGGGATTTTAATACAAATTAAAATTGAAAACCTTGAGAAAAAGTCGATATTAAGTCTTAAGTATATTAAGACTGATCGACAGAACTTTGAAATGTTCTCATAATTTTGATCGATTCATTAAATATATATTGGTATATTTAAAAATGTAAAAATATGTTGGGTGTTTTAAATAAAGAAATCTCTCAATATTCCAATTTCAGTTTCTTAAATAGTTAATTAATATAATATTAATATTATTTTAGGTAGTGTGTTTGTATATTACATAAAATTGTAGTTGGCATTTTTCTATATGCAATTTTGAACCTATGTTAGTGCGTATTAAAATGTATTATACTCAGTAACATATTAATATAGTGAATACCTATTTAATTTAATTAATCGTTTAGTGTGCTGTGTGCACCTTCTTTAACTAACTAAAAATGAATTTTAACATTACCATATTGTGGTTAACTCAGTTAACTGTGATAAATTATAATAGTATCTACATAAAGATATACACAATATATGGATTATAACTGGAATATAGGACATATACTTTATAGGCAGATGGCAGTTTTTGCTCTAAAAAGTCACAAAATATATAATTATATGCAAAATAATATTTTATAAATTTGTCCTAAGAAGACGCTATCCATGCATTTGTTGTCTCCGTCTTACACACACCCGACATAGCAAAATTGCGTTCACTAGTTTGGATAGTATGCTGTTAGTTTTGATATTAGATTCAGTTGACCTATTATCAAACTTTTAGGTAAGAACATTATCTGTACTTAAGCGTTGGCGATTTTTAATTTTTTTCAAGCATACTTGAGCAAGTATGCAGTGAAATATCAAAAATTAATATCTCGCTATATTTCGCTTGAAAATTAAACTATAGAATAGAAGCCAGACAACAAATGCATATGTAGCATCCTCTTAACATAAAATATATATTTGTTTTTTACACGGCTGTTTTTGTATTAAAATGTAATGAAATATAATAAAGAAAGAAAATATTTTTAATTTAGTTCTTATATTTATTTATATATTATTTTTACATTATTACAGGTCAATTCTGATTCAAACGATTTTAATCTATTATGGTCAAATAACCATGTTAATACAAACATCATCAGTTCATTGAGGTCTTACCAACGCATCAATCACTTCCCTAGGTAATTATTTATTTTATTGACTAGGTGTTAACATTGATTTTAAAATCAATAGTATTGATAATAAAATTGTATTTTATTTTTATTCATAAGAAAACAAATTACATTTAAGTATAAAATAAAAAAAAAATGGATAGAAAAATGAAATCTTATTTGGCTTTGTAAAAGTAGTCTGCTTTTACTTATTGATGTTACAAAATAAAATAATCAGAAAATGGCTCACCTTCATAAAGTAATATTGGAATTATTTAACTATAGAACAAGTCTACTTGGAGTAACTACTCCGTTAAATAATAATTAAGCGACCTTACGTAAAAATTTCCACTTAAAACAAGTTAATATTAGTAATTTAATTTAGCATGTTATATTTATTGAACTATTAGTTAATATAAATGAAAATTTTATTAAGAATTTATAATATGAAAATTATTTTATTGTAAGGAAAAAAATAATATGATTACGTGCATGTACTATGTACTGGTAGTAATTATAAAATAAAGTATCTATTGTACAATTATTATTTTTATTGCTTAAATTTTTTTTATAAAATTTAAAATTAAATTATAAAAGATTAACAATGAATTCAAGCTAAACATTTTTTTTCAAAACCGTTTATACTTTTTATAATAATGAGTATTTTATTATACTGTGTAATATAACTATAATATAATGATTATGACTAATGAGTGTCGTTGGTTTCCGCCAATACCTTTTTCCGCTAGTTATAAATTATAGAATAATTATAGAATTTTAAAGATTGGGTACTTACTTAAAGATTTAATAATATTTATTATATTTTTTAGTAACTATAATGTGTGTATACTGTATATTATATAGGTACACACTAATACACTATTCAATTAAATACTAATTGTACACCTAACACCTACAACTATTTATATAATAATGCACGATTTTTTTTTTTTTTTAATGTTTATAAGTTATAAAGCTATTATTATACCGATAAAATAAGTCAAAAAATATAATTTTATCATAAAAACAC
This sequence comes from Aphis craccivora, assembly GCA_009835225.1. Lineage (NCBI taxonomy): Eukaryota > Metazoa > Arthropoda > Insecta > Hemiptera > Aphididae > Aphis > Aphis craccivora. Next base: position 16,672 of record VUJU01002055.1, on the reverse strand, counting down.
CTAATTATTAGATTTCAATTAGTGATTACTTAAATAAAAATAAATAATAATTCATTTCATAGGAATAAAATATTTTTTCAAAAGACTAATTTTGTTGGTATTTTTCATGTTTTGTTTTTATAATAATTTAAATATCTTTATAATATAATTGTATCTATAGAATAATAAATTGAAAAAATCGTACCTACGTAATGATTTAAATAGTCTATCTAGTGTAAAATTAGTATTTAATTGAATAAACTTATAAAAAAAATCTAAACAAAAACGAATTTTTCAAATGTCTATAAATAGCCTTAAAATAAGCGAAAAATTAAATTATGTAAAAAAAATGATAATCTTAATAACTGATAAAAATTTTCAAGTTACTACAACCATTGATTATATAGTAAACTATAACTATATAGTTATATATTATATATATTATATATTAGTTTACTATATAATCAATGCTATAACTTATAATTTTTGTAATAATAACAAATATTTAAAATCGTTATCGTATTACGTTATCGTTTACGCAATTTTGTAAAAATTTAAAATTCAGACGCTCATTCATTTTTCCTATAATGATATTTCTAGTTTTCTCTGTAGATATTTGATTGAAAACTTATGGAGAACTTAGTGTTGAATTTTTTAACCTTAGATATAAATACAAAAAATTTTATATAATAATATGTTGAACTTCAAAATTACTCGTAAATGTTCACAATTTTAACTTCTATACCTAGTAACATTAATCTATAATAACAACTTATAAGAAATCTTGTATTAAATTTTCAAGTTTGGGGCACCTAACATTTGTTTTTATTTCAAAAAAAAAAAAAAATACTTAGAAAAATTGAAAATGTCAGTTGTCTATAAATAGCTAAATAAAGCCATAATCTTTTGAAGATTTGACTGTGTAAATATAACACTTATACATATAAATATTTGGTGAAAATGTCGAGTATTTACAATAGTTCGTTTTTTATGTACAACATATAAAAAAATCGATTTTGTCGAAAACAATTTTTGAGAAAAAATTCCCGTTTTTCCGTCACTTTTTTTTTTGGTTTTTCTTACTTTTGACCTGTATAATGCACCAAAGGTCCAAAGATATTCAATTTTCCATCAGAAACCACCTCCGAAGTTTTAAATTGTAGCATTGTTATGGCAAGTTATGGTGTACACTATACACACACACACACACATCATTATAAAATTAATACATTCATCATTCCGTTCAGAATCTATAAGTAGTAAGAAAGGAAAAAGTTCTTTCATTCAATTTTTTAATCAACTTTGAATACTGACGTCCTATAACGATTAAACTGTGCTAGTCGCCACTCACCAGACACCAGATGGTTATTGTAGGGTGTAGCCACAGATAAGACTAATATGGTTTCCCCGAATCATATTAATTCTAATTTACATGAAAATAAGAAAATTAAGAAGAAACATTAATTGTATCGACATTGACAACATCCATACATTTTAGTATGACCCTGCAATGTGGTCAATTTCCACCACGAAGTCAATTCGTGATACAATTGTTTGTTGTCTTCCAATATTTCGTGAATTGGCTGGTTATGTAAAATATTACATAATAATATAATATTTACGTAATGTTCGGTAAATTTTTTTCTAAGTTTATGATTTTTATGAAATCATCATATTAATATATTATTATAATAATCCCCAATCATTATCTCTGGATTAGTTAATTTTGAGTGAAATAAATCAATCTTTATATGTTTACATTGTAATGTATTTATTAAATAAAATAAATATTTATGTATTGTTTCGTAAACTCAAATCAAAAAATACTTTTTTTTCTTTTTCCACTAAAATAATTATATTGTAATAAAAAATAAAACTTATTCTTGGAAATTAACTGTACTATTAGCACTTATAAAGTTGTAAAAACATTTAGTACAGGCTGTATCATTAATTGATGTGAGGAGTGGGAAATTTCTACAAAGGTAGTATATTAATAATGTCTAATATGTATATTGTATATTGTATTACAGCGGTTCTCAAACATTTTTTTTCGCGGAGCCCTTGAAATGCTAAAAAAAATTTACGGAACCCCAAAAACTTAAAATACCAATTTTACAACTCATAAAAAAACATGGATCAATAAATTGCTAATATACAAATGTTATACAACATAAATGTAACTTATTGTAACAATTTAACGAATAATAATATATGTACTTAATTCAGATGTGTCCGCGGAGCCCCTAGATTAGTTTCACGGAGCCCTAAGGCTCCGCGGAGCACAGTTTGAGAACCACTGTTGTATTATAATATTATATTATCTCATAATAATAATATTGATCTTAAAAAAATTTGATATTTTGTGTAGGTATATCTTAGATATTGTAAAGTTCAAAACTTATTTTAATTGATTCATAATAATCATAATTGTTATTTAAAATAAATAAAATATCAGTTTTCATTTTTTTTATTTATATTAGAAACTACCTACGTCCTACACTACTATCAGTTCAACGACTTCAATAGTTATATTTTGATTTTCCTATATTACATTATATTATGACATTTATAACCTTCATTACTTTTAACTTTCACAACATAATACATACAGCATGTATTTATACTAATATCATTTCAGATTATAAATATATTTTATAATCAATGCTAATGTGTTGCACACCATTTCATACTGCCGAGTGGTGAGTAAGGTTCCGTTGCGGTTCGATCGATCTATACAGGCGCGGATCCAAGGGAGCAAAATGCGATATCCTCCTCCCCCTAGAATAAAAGACTGTTGAATTGTCTGTTTTAAGCAGTCGACAAAATACGATACACACACGGACGCTATGTTCTATGACCGTCGATAATCAACATGGTCTTCCCCCCCTCCTCCGTAAATATATTCCGGATTCGAGCACGGTTCCATAATAGCTAATTGAGTAATAATGTAATAACTAATAATAACTGTTATTATTAACGTTCATTTTCGAAACCACTGTGTAGTGGGTAGCTTTAACTAAATATAATAAATATATTATTATAATATATCCATGAAATCCCGAAAAAAACAAAAGTTAACATACGTACTATAAAACAATAAAACATAGTTTTTTTGTAATTTAATAAATAAAAATTTGAGAAACACCATGTACTACACTATAATGGTATAATGAATAATAATTATAATTCATACATTTTTCTATTAGATCGTGTGAATTGACTCGTAAAGATAAATTATACAAAAATATTGAAACCATGAGCCATCGTAATGGAATTAAAAATTTCTCTTTTGTTCCTGAAACATACATTATGCCTAAAGATTACAATAGATTTATTTCGAACCAGTATCGACATCGAGGTTTATGGATCGTAAAGCCTTTCGATTTATCTCGCGGAAGAGGAATAACAATTATTGATTATGTAATTTCTAAAAACCGTATTACTAGTATTATTATTACACATTTAAATTATAATATTGTGATTTTTTTTTTTTTGCAGTCATTTAAGGACACTCAATTGGCGTTGAAGGAGAATGTTGTTGTTGCCAAGTATATTGACAATCCATTGTTGGTGAATGGGTATAAGTGGGATTTACGTTTGTACGTATTAGTTACATCGTTCAATCCACTTGTTGTATATTTGTATGAAGAAGGGTTAGTTAGATTTGCAACTGTTAAATATGTATGTGATAGAAGTCGAATCAATAATCGACGAATGCATCTCTGCAACTATAGTGTCAACAAAAGCAGCCCAAGCTATATTAGGTAGGTAAACTTCCAATATAATGCACGGTATTATTTATTATTATGTATTTTTAAATCTTAAGATTTACAACTAATTAAATTTTGTTCAGTTAAGAGGACGCCGTACCAGTATATTGTGTTATCTCTGTCATACGCGTAATGCCAGTTTCACTACCTTGTATACTTCGGCTATTACACTATCGTGTATGTTTTGACTTTATGGTTCTATTATTTCAAAAGATTATCAAACTATTTTGATATAAAAGCATTTCTCGGTGTTCCACTCATATTTATTATTCTAAAATAAATTATTTTGATAAAATCAGTGATACACTGAAAACGCTATTGTTATTTCAAAAACGTAAATCGTTTTGGCGTAACAGCGCAACATAGCAAATCTACGTAATGGATACTATTATAAATGTATAATAGTTTATTTAAACATCATAGTTAATTAATTAATCAAAATATGGCGTGCGAATTTGTTTTTAAATATTTTTATTTTAAGATGAAATTTTTAAATACTTAGATAATTAATTTTTTCAAATTCATAAAGCTCATTTTAAAATAAATATATTTAAAAAAAACCTCTAGATCCATCTATATTTTATTCAACAAATTTTACTATTTTATATTTTTATAAGTAAATTTTTAGTAACTACACAAGTAGTATAAGGATTCAGCATGTGTTATTGTTATATAATTATATTATGAACTTAAAAGTTGTAAGACAAAGAACACCTTCGGGTACGGCGGCTTGGTGTTTTGGTTAACAGGAATAATTATTAGTCAAATGAAATGATCTGAAAAATAAATAAGATTATACATTATTATAGTATTATACATAAATATTATATTCTTATGTTATAATTAATAGTTGTAAATTATAATTTATGATGATGTTTTATCCATATTATTATTTAAGATGAATCTTTTGAAGGTACTTTACTTCTCAAAAAATATTAACGATTTTTGGAAATATGTTTTTTTTTACATATTTTGAAATCATGTAGATATTATAAACAATTCTGAAAAAATCCAAAAAATCTCGATATATTGTACCGACTGACCGTTGACTGTTGAGTATTGATAACTCACTATGCTCAGTGGTCACACACAAACATTTATTTACACATTACGTGAAATATGAATAAAAGTAAATGTGCGGTGGAGTGTATGTCATGCACGCAATTGACGAAATTTATATTATATAACATTTATATTATATATATTTATATTTATATAATTAATATTATATTTTTAGACTTTACCAAAAGGTTAAAAAATAAATATGCACATCAGATAAAATATCCTATTTGTTATAATATAATATTGTGTTACATTATTATTTAATATTTATATTTGACCAAAGCGCACTGTACTATACATACTATACATTCAATTTAAAAAATATATAAAGAAATCTTCATTATAGTATATAATATATTATTATTAATTACTTATAATTATGGTTTAGGAATTCGGATCCTGAACGAGAAAATGTAGGCCATAAGTGGTCGATGAGTGCTCTTTTGAATCATCTTAGAGAAGAATATCTTATTAATACAGAAACGTTGATGGCTGAAATCGAGGACATTGTAGTTAAAACAATAATGAGTGCTACTGCACAAATGTTACCAGCAATCAATTGCTTTGTACCTCACAATCAAAATTGTTTTGGTAATTAATTTTTTAATAGTTAATAATGATTCTTAAACTAAAAAAACTAAAAATAAAACAATCAATTTCTAATATTAATATATTTTAAATTCCAAGCAATCTTTTATTGTTAATTTGACAGCTATATTTAAACATTTATTATAATTTCAAATTATTTTTCGTTATTTAAAAATATAAGTGGAGAGACCAACGTTAATTTTTTTTAACGAATTTATATTAAATGTTACAATTTTTAACTTTTTATAATTTATATATTCGTAGAACTATACGGATTCGATATTTTGGTGGACGACAAGTTAAAACCATGGTTGCTTGAAGTTAACCTATCTCCATCTTTAGGAATAGATTCGGCACTTGATTCTCGTATTAAGAGTTCAATGCTATGTGATTTATTTACTTTAATTGGTATCCCAATCGTTGATCCTACTGTCTTCAACTTTAACAGGTAGTTTTAATTGTTAACTATAGACATCTCTTTTTTATTTGGTATGATATTATGTATTAATGTTTTACAGAAATGTTCGAAGACCAAAATCTGATATTCCAAGGAAAACAAATTCAAGTATAAATATTAATAATCTCAGTAGTGATGAAAAACGGTTGTTAAAAAACACAATGGATCAAAATCAAAGGAGTAGAGGGTTCATACGGATTTTCCCTACAAATCTATCATGGAAAAAATATTCCTCTTACTTAGGTACGTTTATTATTTTAATTTAATACAAATTTAGCATTAATTAATATAATGTTTTATTTGCAGATAATATCAATGGCATTCCTAGGGGATCCACTATACCACCATTTTATATAAAATTAATAAGGAATTATAATTATTTTCTAAATGATCATTTATTCAACGAAAACTCCTCGTTTTATATGGATATTAACAGACAAGATCGCTATGAAAGGTCTTTAAAAGATTTTAAGCAAGACTTAAACGGTTATACAAATATACAATTAATTATTTACCATTTACAAAAGAATAAAAAAGTAAATTAAAATAATATTTATATTTCAGATAATAAAGATGAGGACCAAACAACTGATATGTTAAAGTTAAAAAAAGCAATTTTGAAATATTTAAACGATGGATATGTATTCAGGTAAATATTTAAATACAACATTGTTGTATAAATTATTAAATTGTATAGAACATTCACATGTTATACTAATGAATTAATTATTATATAGTTATTTAACGATACTCATTAACCATATTTAATTATAGAAATGCAGAGTGATCGTTTTACGATGTATTAGATATATTTTAGTCTACATTTTGGTTCTACTTTCTGTTAACATTTCGTTTAAAATGTTTACATAGTACCTACTACCTATCACCTATGTATTTTTTATATTATTTAAAAAGTAAAAAATATATAAAAATATTAAAATATAAAATTTAAATAGTAACTCGTGTATTTTTCAAAATGCCTACTTAGAATATTTCAAATTACATATGATTGTAGAAATCACTTTATGCAACAATTTTGTAATTCTATCTATTAAAGACATTAATTAATCATTTAGTTTCAACTTTCAATAAAAATTATTAATTATAAATTATTATTACATTGGTTTAAAATTTAAATAGCTATAGCTATACGGTCGAAAATGAATTATTTTCTTAAAATATACTTGAATGTTACTATATAATACTATATGTTAGTGTGTGATTATTTTAACATTTCAAACTTATATTTTATATTCAGGAAATCTTATTAATAGTTTAAAAGTACATTTTAGCAAACTTTTCAAAACAAGTCTATTATGATAACATAATTAACACATAAATTTATAATTAAATTCTCAAAATAACCGTGTCCATTTTTCTCTATTCGTTAAAAAGTGTTTATAATATTTTTGAGGTTTAAAAAAAATATTGATGGGGAAATTATAATTGCTTTAGCCCATTATGTATATTTTTATTTTAGTATATTATTTTCATAGACGTTAAAAACATATTCTATGCTGACATTTTAAATAAAAAAACATGAGTCAATTGTTTATAAATTATATTTAAATAAAGTTACAGTATTTACTGTATCTATGTATAGCTAAATTAATAAATCTGAATCTGAATCTAAAAAAACTGATAATATTATATTATGATGTTTTAAAATTAATTAACACCGATTAAATAGGCGTTTTGAATATTTTTTTTGTTTTAATTCTAAATATTTAAAGTATTAACCCACATTATGTAACATAGTATATTTCATATTAATTATAAGTTATTACTTTTTAACATGTCTACCTTTATTTGCTTACATTTCAGTAATCTACAGGCTCGGCAAACCTTTGCTCTTTACTTGACTTACATTTCCGCTTTATTAAAAAAATGTGCTTTGGAGAAAAATTATGACAATCCATCAAGTAATCTTGTTTTGATGTTTTTAATGAAAGCTTCAAAAAACCTCAGTGTTCCTTTAAAAATTGAGGTTAGTTAATTAGTATGATAAATTAAATTATGTTTTTTTTTTTTTTTTTTAATTACTAGAGTATTGTATTTTAAACTAAAAAAAAAATCCTTAACAATTATTGGTATTTTTAAATAAAAATTATTGTTGATTGATAAATATTTTATGATGATTATAAGTACTTAGTAAGTACTAATTATCAATAAATCTATATAATAATTTAAATGTTATATTTTTATGAATAATTTAGTTTTAAATAAATTATATAATACCTATGAATATTTTAATTTGTGTTGTCATTCCTCATTACGTATTGCATACAATTAAAAAAGATTATATTTTCTTTTATAGTATTTATATAATTCATAGATGACCTACTTGTAACTAATGCTTATCAAAATCTTTAAAATAATTTAATGTATTGGAATTTTATAACAACATTTTAATATCCTGTAATCTTAATTTTTTTATAATGTATTAGCTATGATTTTTAAAAATATTTTAATTATAAAACGGCTGAAGTTCATAATTATTATTGATATGTCATACATATTTTTTATTGGAATTTTTTGTAACTATATAAAATAAGAAATTACATAATATTCATGTATATATGTTATAGGTTTCTAAATCTTCATTGTCAAATAAAAAAGCAATGGAAATACTTCAACTATTGGAAAGCTTTTTATTGAAATACAACTACGATACTGTAATGTATGCAACTCCCGAAAGTACAAAAAATTGCCTGCCACATAAATTATTTAATTTATTTCTCATGCATGCCAGGTAATTTTTAATTTCTTATGATAATTAATTCCATAAAATATTTATTTGAGTGATACTTATAACAGTAAACAGTAATTATTTGTTTGTTGTAATTTTTTTTATCAAATTATAAGAATTGAGTATATCATTATACAGTTAATCCATAAATAAATAACTCCTCTAAGAGACTTGAGTTGCTAAGAGTCTTTTCTAGGCGTGATAATTTGACAACTAAATTTTCGATTTTTCTAAGTAGGTATTTTTTTTTTTTTTTTTTTTGATGTCTTTAAAAAAAAAATTGGGTGCACAAAAAAACTTGAAAATAAGGTTACTTATAAGGTTTCTTATAAGTTTTGTTCTTATTGTAGTTAAAATAAAAAATCGTAGATCACAATTTTTTTTATAAGCGTTAAAATTTCAAATTATTACAAAATATGTCAAAATCGTAAAAATTTGCAAGTAATTTTGTAGTTGAAAATCCATAACATTTTTTGTATTTATATATTTAAGGTTAAAAACACTAAGTTAGGACAAAATGTTATGAGCATCTAAATTTAAAATTTTTACGAAATCGCTTAACGATGACGATTTATTCTCATACGATTTCCAATATTTGTTATTATTCAAAAATTATAAGTCGTATATAATTTATATACGACAATAGTATACTATACTATATATCGATAATTGAAAATTTCACCAGTTATTTTTGTTTTTGGCATTTTCTTTACATAATTTAATTTTCAAAATATTTCGCTTATTTAAAGGCTATTTATAGACATTTGAAATATACGTTTTATTTAAGATAAAACTTTTTTGGCTAAGTCAAAATACTTGAAAATTTAATACAAAGTTTTTCATGTGTTAGTCATAGTGATGTGATCCAAAACTTATAAAAATACAGTTTTTTTTATTAGCGTTTGATGTTCAAATATTGACATATTTCGTCAAAATCGTGATTATTTGCAGATTATTTTGTAGTTAAAAATATATAACAAATTTTATATTCATAGTATTTTTAAGTACAAGTAAGAGTTGAAAATTTAATATAAGATTTTCCATAAGGCTCGCTTACAATAATTATAAAAGATGAGCGTAGGCTAATTAAAAAAATTTATCTAAAGTTTAAATTTTTACAAAATCCAAAATTCACGAGTAAAAAAAAATTTACTATTAAATAGTTTTATAGATTTTTGTTATAGTAACTTGAAAAATTTACCAGTTGTTTAAATTGGTTTTTTTGTACAAGTTTTAATTTTGGGGTATTTAGGTAATTAAAACATAACCACCTTTTTCACTGTTCGTTCAGTAGAAAATATAATATATCTTTATATGCTAACTTGTCATCTTCGTTCAGAATCGTTTTTCCGTTTTCGTATACAATGATATCTATCTTTGTATTCAAATTTAACTCATAAATAATAGTAACCTACTGTAAAATCAAATTATTGTTAATGGCCGTTTGGTTTTAAAATTTTTACGTTATTGGATATTTACCTGTAAAATAATATTTTTTTCCTCAATCAATTTTTGATATTTTGTTGTACTTATACAATAAAAACAGTGAATATTACATTTTTCAACAAATATTTATGGTATATTTTTTATTATATGATAACCTTTTCCAAATATTTTAATTCATTTTGAGCTATTTATAGGCATCACCATTTTTCAAATGTTTAGTTTTATTTTTCTATAATAATAAATTGTTCATAAAACATTATTTGCTGGGTCAAATCCACATACCATTTAATAAATATATAAACTTAAAAGGCAATTCATTTTTATAAAGACATTTGAAGTAAGCTGTCTAATGTCTTAATCTTAAAAAAACAACTGTTGAAAGTTCATACGCTCAATTTTGCCATGTTACACACTTGTATGTCGGAAACTACAAATTAAAGTGTCATTGATATGAATAATAATAAAATTTCCAATCCGTTTCTTTCATTTAAAATTATTTTTCGTACCTACTCAATTAGGTATCAATGAAATTTAAGTATAATACATCCATTACAAAGAAATACCAAAACCAAAAATTCAGTAGATCGTTTTCATCGATTTTTCATCTTTCCTCTTTATGACGTTTGTGAAATAAAATTTTTGAAAAAAAAAAAAATATAATAACCTCTATTAAATTACTTAAATATTTTGGTATATATGACGATTATTGAACAAATTAACAAATATTATTTTTAAGCGCATTTAAATTTAAGACGAGACGAGCAAGTTATAGTGCATTATAAATTACGACGGGTATCTCTATTCCCTCCACATTGTCACTTTACTTATTTGATGTATATAATATATTACTTCAACTAGTTCCATCCATCGATAATTTATCTAAATTCTTCATGTACATTTTATAATATACTACCTATATGTTTATTTTATAGAAAAGAAGATATCGAAGAAATTATCAATGATTCGAAACATAATTGTTTGTCGTCTGCAATACACCCGGTGAATGATATTAAAAATTCTAAACCATTAGAATCGAAAGTTTGGAAATAATAAGTATAATGCTTATTTTTCTCCTTAAATTTGCTTTTAATAATAAGTAATAATTTATCTTAGATATAGTAATTTTAATATATTTTTATAAACTTGGAATTATAATAACTAAACTATGTTTTTATTGTTAGCATAGAAAATAAAACATAAATAGTGAATTAGAACCATACCACATTAGATAGGCGTTAAAGAAAAGGGTTACGCATTAAAAGGACCCTACGCCTGTATTATTTGTTGTCTTCGTTGTACAAGTGCCTAACATGATAAATTTATATACTTTTAACAGTTAACTTTAGTTTGGTTAACCAAAAATAATAAAGTAAATCGACCTATTATAATACTAAATGTTGAGAATATTATCTGTGTTAGTATGTAGGTTTTGTATGATAATTTGATTTTTTTTGAGTTTTGCGTATTTAAAATAGTTGAGTTTGAAAATGTTATAACTCACAAACTGAAATGTCATAAAAGATCTATGAATTATAATACATATTAAATTCTTACCAATAAGTCTTATAATAGTTCGATTCACTCTAATATTATTAAAGTTAACAAAACTAAACATGAATGGCGAATTCCGTTATTTTAGTACATGTTAGCACTTGTAAGACGGAGAAAACAAATATGGGTGTAGTGTCTTTAAAAGCAAAATAGATTTAATTGTTTGTTCTATAAGTGATTACACGTAGTGCTCACGTGTGCATTTTAAAATCGCAAATGCTTGTATTTGTACTTAAGCGTTAATATCATGCTTCGCCGTTTTCTTATATGAAATAATAAATAAGTCAATAAGTGTGCCTATAAGACTACGAGAGCATTGGAAATATTTCGTGTGAAAATGTGGTATATTATGTACATTGGAAATATTTGTTTAATTTTAGCGATCAATCATGATAAAACACGCCTGCTTTTATTCCCTGTTCGATTATCGACATAATAATATAAATAGGTATTCTAAATACTGCACGTGTACTATTTTGAGCGATTATTGTTAGTGATTTAAAAACGTGTGTAGCTTAACCGATTCCTGGCCATTCCTGTCGTTGACCAACATAACATTAGTCGGGTGCTAAATCAATTTAACGCACTAATCTAAAAATAATTTTAATAATTTTATTTGATGCTATTTAATATTAGCTATTTTCGTAACTTATTAAAAGACTGGAAAAATTAAAATGCGCCAATTTTAAAATAATATTGTGATGTAAATAGTAACTGCTCAAGAGCAGTCTGAGCTGTTGACTGTTGCAAACCAAAAGGAAAAAATCAAACAATTAATTGTACACGTTTTGTTCCATTCAATTTACTAAGTTAATGGTAACCAGACCTGTATGTTTATTACATTGTTCTAGTGTCTTTAACAACAATAATAATATGAAGTTTTTTTTCTAAAAATATCACGGGCTGATATTATTTATCATTAATATTATATATTTTATGGTTTGACCTTATATGAATGAAACAATACCGTCTACTACAGTTGTATATCATATACCTACATAGCTATATACAATATACATAATATTTATATAATGAAAGAACTAAAATTTAAAATTTTCTTTTTGAGATTTACATATCTGGTTACCTTAACTGTTACTATACTTAAACAGATTTTTTTTATAATTAATTTAAGACAATATACAGTATAGTGTATACCAGGAGTCGCCAACCATTCGATTGCTGATCGATTTTACTAGAAATGCAGGTCGATTTTAAAAATAAAAATTAATTTCCCATTTCGGTGGACCGCGTAATGAACTAATGAAAATAAATAATCGGATAATTGCCATTCCATGCTAGGCGAATAGTGGGTGCGCGGATGCGATTATGATTCGCCGCGAACGTTCGCTTATTAACTTAAACAGCTTTTATTAGATTAGACCATTCACTATGTAAAGCGATCTAATTTAATTTGTCATCGTCAGCGACTTAATGCTTAATTTTAGATGAACATTTTCCTATGACAGATAAAATTAAACACGTTTTTGACTTGGTCTATTCACACTGGGCGAATGTACGCGTGTGTTTCGCACAAGGTAATGATGGTTTTGTGCAAATTTTAATCGCATAAATCGTCATAATAAAATTGTTGGTGATTTGAAATCGCGTCCGAGCGCGAACTAATCGCTTAACGTGTAAGAGCTTATTGTCAGTTAAAAATTAAACCGTAAATAATTAGTCAGTAGTCACGTGGAACGCGTGTTCAGTCAGTATAATTGTATGTTCTGTATATTTTCGATTTTACGTTCCGAATTTATTTAGAATTTTAAATTTCGACAACAATAAAATTAATGGAAATAAAAAATGCAATACTTACCGTTTTAATCAGGAATGGGAGTTAGAGTTGTTTTTTTTTTTACATTAAATACACTTGCGCAGGTATGTTTATTATGTCAAAATACTTTTTCAATTTTCAAACGTGGAAACTTAGAAAGGCATTACCGAACTAAATACAGATTTCGATTTAAAATTCCCAACGAATTATTGTTGACCACAAGATAAGCTAAAAACAATGAAATTAAAACTGAACAAAGAAGAATCTTTTTTAAAAATCAAAATCAATATATAACTATTACTTCTTTCAAAATAGCATGCTTATTAAAAAAAATAAAAAAAACCGTTTTCCGATGGTGGATTAAAAAAACATTAGTTAGACCTTAGACCCTTTTTATTTATTAAACAAATCATTTCTTACTAAAGACCTGATAATATCTCCTACATAGATATCAATCACCAGACTTTAAATTCCGAATTTAGCTCACTTGTTTGAAAAAGGTTGGCGACCTCTGGTATATCCTTCATAAAATCTTCATTATGTAGCCTTGTAGACATATAATATACCTATTTAAAATGTTTAATCAATATAGTAATATCAAAATAATTTAAGTACTAAAACTTAATTTCCATGATGTAGGTACATAATAATATAACATACTTGGTAAAACTATTATAATAATTTGACAATTATGAGATGCCAACATTTACAATGTTCCTAAAATAAAAAAATATATATATTAATATTTTTTCTATTACACCAAGTCACCAAACATATTTGCCAAAGAATTTAATCTAATAAATAATATTTGATAATTATAATATTTTACTATTATTATAATATAATATTAATAAAGTAATTTGCGTCAGACGTCCGTACTGATTAAGTAAACAAAAATAAACTAAAATTAACTTAAATTCATACTAAATGAAATCATTTAATAATTTTAGGAATCGTTCAAATTTTCTTACAAGTTATTTAAAATTTTACCTCGTTTGGGGTTTTTGTGCAATTATAGTTAAACTAAATGCATTTACTGAAAGATTTCTATAATGTATCTTACATTAGTTATATTCTTATGTATCTATAAGATATTATCTTATAAAGAACTATATTATATTTATTTTATTTTATTTTTTAGTTTGTCTAAATTAAAGCTATACCTATAAAATAATTTTTTTGATACATTACTTAATATATACTATGGTACTTATGGTACTACAACTAATATGGGAAAAAATAGAAGTAAGCATTGTGATATAATTATTTGAATATACCTTAATATAATATAATATATTGCTCATTAAGTTTAAAATACCCACCTCAAAAATATGTTTTAGTAAAAATAGTTTAATCATAGATTGCTTCGCTATACTATCAATAAAAAATAATTTTGTTCAGTATTAATTTTTGTAATTTTAATTGGATCAATTGTAGTTAATTATTTATAATGCATGTAAATTAATTACCATCATCATAAATCTGGTTATATTTATTCCTTCATCTGTAGGTAACTTAAAATATTGACAAAAATAAATATTTAAATATATTTTATTATTATATTATCTTTAAATCTATTTTGATAAAAATCATACTTTAGCTATATAGAACATAGTTATAATTCATAAGCATTATTTATAATCGTATATATTAAATTTAATCAATATTTTTCTAGTCTAATTGCTGTGATTCTAAGTACATTAACATTTTTGCACGTGTATAATTGTTAAATACCTACCTATAAATGCACAACTATATCTATACTTATTGACACATTTGAAATAGTTGTATTCGCAATTGGGAAAAATGTAAAATAATATATTACCTATATAATTTATTGTCCTATACTGATGTATTTATGTATCCTTCGAGGGTGTCGCTTATTAAATAAATAAATAATTTTTTTATGAGAAACATCACGATCACAATGATCTCCGTAAAATTGTATTAATGTAGATTGATTAGTCAAAAATTTAGAAATGTATTAAAAAGGATGAACACCAAATATAGTTTGAAACTTTCACTTTTAGATCTTTTAAAAATGTTTAATATTTATTATTTATAACTTCAAATAAATGGTGCAATATAAAAATCATTTAATTAGATAATTCACTACACAATATTTCACATAGTGAAATTATTGCAGCTTTATATCTATAATAATTTAAGTATTATTATTTGTTATGTATTATTATATTTATGTAACTTCACATGTTTTATTATATTACTCCAGCCTAATAAGAGTTATATAGGGTGTATTCTAAATTATTATGTTTTAAAATACTTCTTAAATATTAGGTAGGTACTAACTATTAGTATTATAAACTATTATTAAAATGTACGATTATGATTAACCATGTGATGATTTCATACTTTTAACATTGACAACTGACGACAATTTGTTCATTTGTTCGTAAAAATATAGTTACTAAATTACAATTTATAAAACGTCCTTTATTTTTAAGTTGAAAATGTAGTGTATTTTTGGTATTTCAAATAATCAAATTAAGTAAGATAAGAAATTAGTGATAATTTTAACTTTGTTATTTTTGTGTATGTGTTGCTTGTTTACATTATAATATAGTATTATACCTTATTTAAATTATAGTTGTTCGAAATCACCAATCTATTTTGTTTAAATTACATTTTGTGCAATATTTTTTTTATCACAATACTGTGTCAAAATATATAATATTATATGTTTCAATTTTATTGTATTGTAAATTATTATTTATTACCTTTCTGTTTTTTAATGAAATTATCAACTGTTTTACAAAATACAAAGGTATACCAGTATTAGTCATATTACCATTATATACTGCAACTATTACAAATTTCCCGAGTGTATTTGAAACTTGTATATATTTATATTATTTAGGTACACAAGCTACTACATTATTATTGTTTGTGATGAATGAAGTATGTAAATTATTATTTATTAAATAAAATATAAATAATGTTAACCACAATCTTGTGGTTAACAATTTAAAATACATAACTAACGAACAAAAATTAATGTAGTTCATACCTATAGATTTGAATAAAACTTATATTGAAATCAGTTCATACTTCATATTTTTAATAATATTATTTGAAAAATAGATAATAATTTTACTTCGAAATGCATTATCTATAAATTAATTTGTTCGCGTTTTGACTTAGTTCCAATAGGGACAACTTAATATACCAACGTACAAAACTAAATTTTTATTATTAAATAATATCAACTAATAACTTTGGTCTTTGGCTATCGATAATAACAATAATTTTATTTTATTTTTATTTTTGATACTTAA
>VUJU01002054.1:8372-43538 GCA_009835225.1 Aphis craccivora | reverse complement strand
TTACGTGATTTAATTTTCAAAATATTTTGACTTTTTTTGAGCTACCTATTTATAGACAACTGAAATTTTCAATTTTTCTGAAAATTGTTTTTTTATGTGTCGATAAAGTCTATATGGCCCAATGAAAATACTTGAAAATTTAATGCAAAGTTCCTCATAAGTTATTCTTATAGTGTTTATACATATGCACAATTTTTTTTTTATTAGCATTTGAGGTTCAAATATTGATAAAAATTTGTCAAAACATGAATATTTGCAAATTATTTTGTAGGTATAATTCATAAAAATGTTTGTATAAGTATCTAATTGTTGAAATTTTAATACAAGATTTTTCATAAGTTTAGCTTACAATTATTATAAAATAACTTAAATTTTGATGTATTCAGGCCATTAAAATACAAAATACCTTTTTCACCAACCACTGGAAATTATATCCTAGGCTGACAAATCATCTTCGTTCAAAATCGTTTTTCGTATACAATGATAATTATCATTGGATTCAAATTTAACCCTCCTATAATGTATAATAGTGATCCACATGGCACCTAATGTACAGCAGAGCGGTACCCACTTGCCCGCTTATTTTGCAATGAAGTAGTTGTGTGTCAATATTGTTTAATTTATTTTTAAGTCAACGCCTTAAACATTTCAGTGTTTATTATCAAAATACTCTTAAGGTATATTAGATACATTTTAATTATAACTAAATATAAATCACCAATCTTTGTCCAATATTTATTAATAATTATAATATCTAATGAAAACAAAACATTTTGTTTGTATGATATTATATTTGCCTTTTTTATCATGATAAAAAAAAAATGATAACAATTATTTTTAATCATCACAGTTAAATCAGATGTTTTTAATTTACTATATTGATAAAATATTGAAACTTATAATTTTTAAATTATATGTTGAATTTATTAGTTAAATATTTGTGAAAACTGAAAATGCCTTAAAAATACCCAAAATATTAATGATATTGATATAAATAATGTTTTGTATTATAATATATTTTATGTCATATAAATTTTATCGGTCCTGTGGCATTGGGTACACACATTTAATATTTATTATTTATGCATTCGAACCATCTACAATTTTGTGTTGGTGTGTTTATCGATTCAAATTAAGACTACTATTACTATAATAGGTGCCTACTCTTATTAGGTATTAGTAGGTTATTATTTATCGTCGATTATAGTTTTTGGTTTTCTGTATATTTTAAATAATAAAGCGCTTAATTTTCTAGCCATCTAAATTCTTTACTAGTCATTTCTAACTCTTTCAGTTAAGTCCTCAAGTAATCTTGAATGTATGATGAAGCATAATATGCTTATAGTTATGTACCTATTATGAGTTCAGTTCAAAATACATAATTATAACCAGTGAAGAAATTGTAAAAGTTGTATAAATGAAAAAAAACAAATTTAAAAAAAGTACTAAAAATTTATTTTTTTTGCAATGTTAATACATATTACAATGTACTGTTTGGGCTATGGCATGGTTAAACTTGAAATATTGATTGACACTGAGAATTAACAGTTCTGAAACAAAACAAATAAGTGAATATATTTAATTAAATTTTAAAGTAATAAACAATACTAATATAATGTTTAATAGTTGTTTTAGTTCTATTAGCTTAATATCTATCGATCATAGTACGTCATAATACTTTTTACTTTTACTTATAATAACTTATTATTTTAAATATTTAAACAGTTATAAGGTATTTATTTAATTTGAACATACATTTTTAATTTATAATCTATGAAATAAAATTTAAAATTTATAAAAGTTCTATTGTAAATAATAACAAAACCAATAGTTATACTTATACCTACTTATCTACTTTAAATTATTATATCTACTTATAAATATTAACATATATATATATAATATATATATATATATATATATACGTGAACTATGCAAAAATTTAATAAATAAGTTTATGAAAATATAAATAAAGAGTCGTTTGCATTTTATAATCATACATGTTTAAATTTAAAAATCTATGTGGGATTGATTAATGTTTATTGATAATGTATCATTCGTTTTTTTTGCAAAATATATATTATTATATCTGTTCACAAATACACAAATCGAAAATATATAGCAAATAAATATTTTTAAGAAATAAGGTATTATTACGAATTTGAAAAAAAAAAGAAATATCTAAAGATTTAATAAAATAAACTTGTATTCAAAATATTTTAAATAAATTATAGACTCACCATCAATTGGCTGGTAGCTGGGCTGGCTTTGGCGACCGATTTGATGGCCTTGGCTGATTGGACTTGTCCAACAACGACGATGTTCATGGTTACTTTTTCAGCGCCCATTTTTGGTTTTTGGTTGGTTTTCGTTGAAATAAAGCGGAGACTGTAAAAAATAAATATATAAATTTAGTTAGTTATAAGTCAAACGCATAATTATTATTCTGTACTTACCAATGAATAAAATTGCACAAAGAATGTGTTATGCCAGACTAAAGTATTAGGACTCCTTTTTATACACTTTTGATTGACGACGAAAGTGTGGTGATATGGTGGCGTGATCGTTTTAAAGTGTGCGTTTTCAGCATAGAGTAATAGTAATAGTACTCTATAGTTTTCAGTGATTGACTGATAAGTCGGTTAAGATAAACTTGCGTAAACGTCTTTTGTACGAAATTATAATATACATTACTATTTTACTATGTTTTTAAACAAAAAATTTTTTTTTTTATATATAGAGTATATTTTAGCAATTTTAGAAGTAAAATTACACCTGAAATACATACATTTTTATGTTAGCTCTAATTTTTCTATGATGAAGACGACAAGGTAAAAATAAAAAAAGAAGGCGGTCAAGTGAGTAACGTTCGGTTGTACCTACAGTTCTTATCGAGTGGAATCTTTGGCATAGAGTAGGTCACTACAGTGTGTATTAAATTTAAAAGCAATGATAGTTATCATTGTATATAAAACTGATTCTGAACGGAAATGAATTATATTAAAAGTAAATTATGATTTTAGATATATTTACAAAAACCAAAATAATTTTTAAATTTTATACCATTAAAATAAATTATGTAGTTAAAATATTTATTATTATTTATTTTGGAGTTATAATGGATATCAATGGATCTGATGTCATAAATATAATATTATACTGTATTAAATAGGTATCCAACTAGCAATAATACATTCATAATGTGTAAAAAGAATATTCATTTGGCTAAAATTGAATAATCATATAATGTTATGGATTCTACTATCAACCTTCTATCAATCTACTAATCTCATCCAAAAATAGCTAAATGAGCCACTTATAATCTTTCTATGATTATACTATCAATATGACAATATGTAATATATACTATTAATAATTCAAAACGAATATTCATTGAATGATTATGTATAATAAAAGAATATTCTATGGATATTCAAATTGAAAAGTCTTAAAATAATACAGTGATAATATATGTATATTGTATATACTATTCATTTGGATGTGCTTTGAGTATTCATTTCTTGTTCATAAAATATTACAAATAGAAATTATATATATATATGTATATTATACTATGTTTTATTTTTATAAAAATAGAAATATAATATTACTATAAAGTTATTTTATTATTAATAAAATATAGATAACAATAAATAGATAATTATTTATAACCTGTACTTAAATTATGTGATTTTAAATTCTTTTTTAAGGTAGATTACTATTTATAATATAAAAAACATGGTTATTATTTTTTTATAACTTAATTTAACTTTAATATTTCATATAATAGATGATCACTTATAAAAAGAAATACATTTAATTTCACAATCAGCTAGTGTTATTTTTAATCTTCCGCTTACTTTTGTGAGCCATTTAGGTATACGGAAAAAATAACCAAAACAAAAAACCAACGGAAAAAAAACCAAAACAAAAATAATATAATTAGAGAAAATTATTAGAGTTAGTAGAATTAGTTAATTAATTAATTAGTTCAAATTCTAATAAAAAAAAAAAAAAAAAAAAAAATGCGTCTATGTATTCTTGTAATTTTTAAATCACTATAAGAATAACTTATGAGGAACTTTGTATTAAATTTTCAATTATTTTTACTCTGCCAAAAAGTTTTTATCGATATTTATAAAAAAAAAAAAGAAAAAATAAACAAAAACGAATATTTCAAATGCTCATAAATATTACTAAAATTTGAAAATTAATTATGTAAATAAAATTCCAATCAAAATAACTGGTGAAATTGTCAAGTATCTACGACTTATACTTTTTGAATAAATAAAAATTATATATAAATAAATAATATATATATGAATGAATAATAACATATTTTTAAAATCGTTTGAGAATAAATCGTTATCGTAACACTATTTCGTAAAAATTTAAAATTCAAACGCACTTAAAATTTTTTTATATTGATGTTTCGAGTTTTCTCTATATTTATTTGAAAGAAAATTTATGAATAACTATGTGTTGAACTTTTTAACCTTAGATTTAAATACAAAAAGTTTTATGATTTTTCAACTATAAAATTACTTGCAAATTTTCGTGATTTTGACATATTTGTATACAACAATAAATGCTTATAAAAAAAATTGGGACTAACGATTTTTTTAAACTTCATTAAGAACAACTCATCAGGAACCTTGTATTAAATTTTCGATTTTTTCAAAATTTTTTTATCCACAAATCAAAAAAAAAAATTCTTGGAAAAATTAAAAATTTCAGTGATCTATTATAGATAGGTCAAAAAAATATTTTGAAAATTTAACTGTATATATATAACACTAATATAAATATTTGGTTAAAATTTCAAGTATTGGAGTAATTAGTTTTTGAGTTACAACCATATAAAAAAATCGATTTAGTCGAAAACTGGTTTTGAGTAAAAATTTCCGTTTTCTGTTCCCTTTTTTGTTTTTTCTCGATTTTTTTGAAAACTGTTGGAAATGTTTACTTTTGACCTCTATATTATTTTTTTATAAATTAAAAGTAGTTAATAGTTCATGGATTTCAATTCCAAAAAATTGAGAAAAAGGACATCACTCTGGCACTCTGCAGAAAAACGCATTTCCTATAAGTACAGGTATTTTGTGGATTTCTGTAATGGATGCGTTAAATTTGAATTCAATGACACAATGATACATTGTAAACCAAAACGATTACGAGTCTATTTCACATATCTCTTTTTTATACTTGAAAGTAAAAATGGGTTAGTAAAAAATTATATTTTTATTTTTTATTTTTTCTGGATTTAGTAAAGACAACATAATATGAGAAACTAAATATTAAGTTTTCAAGATTTATCTATAAAAATTAAATACTTTGTAGATTTATTTTACTTTACGAATATTTTCGTTGTTTTTAGTATTATTATATAGTTATAGTTTAATGTTTAAAGTTTAAATATTTATAGAATTATTGAGACTATCTATGTGTACCTATTTAATAATATTTATGGCTTTAACATCAATATTTGTTGCATCTAATATAAATATAAACATGTTAACAAAACAAATCAACTAGAACACAAAATTAAAGAAAAATCAAAAATTGTAAATATCCTTAACAAAAAGTCATCTATAGATAATCATTTAAAACTCAACAAAATAACTAAAATCACATTTTTCAAAAGTTTTTTGGAATAAAAATTTCGTTTATAGTTATTTTTTTACTCTTATTATTAAGAAAGTACTGGTTTTGGAGTAAGCAACTAGATTTAAATAGTTAATAAATGAAATAAATGTATAGAATATAAAAAGTAAAATTTTAAATGACAACTTTATCTAATTACCTAATGTATGATAGCTAGGTACACAAATCGCTTTTAATGTCTTATCAGCTATGAACTAAAAACGAACATTTGTTATCATCACGCCACCTGGTGCTACTCTATATTTTAACATTAAATGACAGAGTATAAAAGGAGGAACTGGTATTCCATTAAAGCATAACGCAATTTTTGTGCAAATTTAATCTTCAGTGAGTATATACTATATAATATTATATAATAAATAACAATATGTGTTTTAATTAATTTAAACCATTCATATTTTATATATTTTGTCTATACTTTTAGTTTTCAATTCATTCCACGAAAACAAATCAAAAACCAAAGATGGGCGCTGAAAAAGTAACCATGAACATTGTTGTCGTCGGACAAGTCCAATCTGCCAAGGCCATCAAATCGGTCGCCAAAGCTACCCCAGCCACCAGCCAATTCATGGTGAGTCTATAAATCATGTAAAATATTTTGAATACAATTTTAATTATAATTTAGATAAAGTAGTTTTTATTTTTCTAATTTGTATTATCACATTGCTGCATAACAATATTTATTCGATACATATTAATATATTTTCTTATTGTGTATGTGTTGTTAGATATAACAATAAAAATTCTAATAATATATATTTTGCAAAACAATAGGGGATACATTATAATATAAACATTAAACACCTTTTGATCATATACTCATATGATCATATTATGTTCTAAGACCTAAGTAAACACCTAACATAAAATAATTGTCGCATTTCTTGTATGAATATTAATTAAATTCTTTATATTGTAATGTATAAAATAATTAATTTTTGTTTCATACGTTTCGTGCATGTATATAGTGTAAAAATACAATTTAATGTTTCTATTATACTTTTTTAAGGACCACAAAATGGTTATATATTGTTGAATAACACATATTTTAATTTTTTTAAATAGTTTATTACATATTTAGTAAAGGTATAAAGTTAAAAAATCATATTTTGTTTTGTATCGTAACAATAATAACTATTAATAGTAATTTGTAATTTAGGAAATGAATGTTTAATTTTTATTTTTACATAATAGTTGACAATAAGCCTTAATATAATCACATTCAAGTGCATATTATTATAGTTAATAAGTTTGTTCCACCAAGATGATTTACATTTATGTTATAATATAGTATATTGTACGATATTGTATTAATTAACTATTTTTTGTTTTGTTTTAGAACAACTAAGTCATGAAGTCCACATGAATCTCAAAATCAACATTTCCATAGCCCAAACAGTACATAATTGTTTAATTTGCTGATAATTATAATAATATGTGTTGCCATTGCAAAATAAATCAGTCCTTTCAGTCAATTAAATTTTGTTTATTATTTATTTTTGCTATTTGTGCTATTTAACGTTCCTAACATAATTTATAAGTCTTTGTTGCTATTATAATTAAGAACTATAGAAAGTAGTAACAGCTCATCATATTATGTTTATAACTACATTTGTTAATGCTTATTTATGTGTATATTTTTTATATATTAGATTTACTATGAGTGTTTTCAATATTTAGTAATGTGTATATTCTAATACTGTAGTATATGTAGTTGCATACTGTTATAGTTAGTTGCATAGTTATGGAGATACGCATATGAATTGCATGTTTCCGAATAAATGCATGAAGGGTTATGTATACCTGTGTTACAAAATGAATGAAAATTAGTTCAAATTAATTATTTAATGTTTTTTTAATAAATAACACTATTAGGTACCTAATTTATAATTGATTAATACTATAAATAAATACTCATTATCAACAATTAATAACAAATAGGTACAAAAGTAAATTATATTAATAGATCTCTGATTTAAAATTCTAAAACATGCGAAATGAAATTGTGTCTGGTTTATTAGTTAAGTACACATCATCTAAATTTTAATTGGAAAGCTTTATATTTAATATCACTATCACAAAAAAATTGTTTTTATCTTGTAGACTTATTACAAATTAAAACCTGCAAATATAAAAAGTCTGGTTCATACTAAAATGAATGGCTTTATCCTTTAAGTAAAAAATGTTATTAGAATGTATGTTATTTGTAATATTTTTTTTACCACTATATTGTATCCAACCAATTAAAATAGTACATTTTATAGGTTAAAAAAACATAAAATTTGTTAATATATTTTTTTCATAAAAATTAATATTAATTAAATTTTAATGAAATAGATTAAAGAAACGGTAATTTATTCGTATGATTTGACAGCTCTGACGAAAGTCCAGATGTTTTTAGCAGATTGAATTTTTCTGACGATAATATTACTCATGAATACCATTTCAGAGTCCATTTTTTAATTTTTGGATAGTTTTATTAAAGGTAATATGAGAACAGATTTTACAAAAAAATTAAATCAATATTAGATAATATATTGGTTGTTATTGCTTTATTAGTTTTGATTCATTGTTTCGTAAGTCGCTAAAACATAGACCATCCCAATGCACAATCAGTTATGTTAGGTATGCCAGAATTGATATTTCGCTGAATGACGATATCACGGTAATATTATTTTTATTTTGTTATACGAATATACGATATTCATATTTTGTTGTATAGTTATATTTTATGTTATTGTATTTTTATGTAAGTGTTTTAAAACAACATAATTGTATATACAATAAAAAACTGAAATTAAATATAATTATTATACCATGATATGATTCTTTTACAAGTAAAACATTATTTTTAATTGATATTTTATTTTTTACTTTTTTTAAATATCGAATTTGGAATGTGTAATAATTAGTCATCATATTCTAAGTATTTATTTTAGATGAATGAAGTAGTCTAGTACTAACGTTTTGAGTAGCAACATTAGGCCTAACCAAATCGCTTTCCTATGTCTTGAATAGTTATAACCTTATTACTGTAAAATAACTAAAATATAAATGTAATAATTATGTAATATTAGATAAATATTGAGTGGGTCACAATATTTCTCAAATACCTACTATACAACTTAATGAAAGTAAAACAAAGTCCGATAATGCGAAAGTTGTGCAATTCAACGATTACAACGGTTTACAACTTTACGAGTATAAAAGTGATAATTATTTAAAATGACAGCTGTATTTTATTTATAGGTACAAACTATAATATATTGAAGATACATCACTGCAGCTTCGGTATTCGGACTTTTAGTTAAATTAAAATTCGGGAAAATGTTCATTTGGGAATTTCGGTTAGGAGAAAACGTTGGGTAATAAACTTAATAATTACTATAGAGCACGATAGTTATATTGATACACCTTTAAAAAGTAAAATAACTAAAAAATAATAATTATGAACTTTTAGAAATATAGCTAATAATTGATTATAACTTTAGTATTCATATTTAGTAGTAGTAATAGTAATAGATACATTAAAATATACCTGGTGTATTATTCAAAGTACTTTTTTGATGATGGACCGTTGGTAGAAGACAACATTCATTCGATTTATTTAAAACCAAAAAATTGGTTTGAAATAAAAGTAATAAACTAACTGAAATTACTTATATACTAAAAAAGCGGGCAAGTGGGTACCGCTCTGCTGTACATTAGGTGCCATGTGGATCACTATATTATATTGTAGGAGGGTTAAATTTGAATCCAATGATAATTATCATTGTATACGAAAAACGATTCTGAACGGAGATGATTTGTTAGCCTAGGATACGTCAACATTTAAGTTATTTTATAATTATTGTAAACTAAACTTATGAAAAACCTTGTATTAAATTTTCAACTTTTAGATACTTATACAAAAATATTTTTATGAATTATACCTACAAAATAATTTGCAAATATTCATGCTTTTAACGAATTTTCGTTAATATTTGAACTTCAAATGCTAATAAAAAAAAGATTGTGCATATTATGTATTCTTATAATTTTTAAATCACTATAAGAAAAACTCATGAGAAACTTTGCATTATATTTTCAAGTATTTTTATTGGGCAAAAAAATTTATCGACATTTCAAAAAAAAAATTTCCAGAGAAATTGAAAATTTCAATTGTCTGTAAATTTTTAAGTATCTAAGACTTATACTTTTTGAATAAAAACAAATATTTAAAATGGTTTGAGGATAAATCGTTATCGTTACGCTATTTCGTAAAAATTTAAAATTCAAACGCGCTTAAAATTTTTCCTATAATGATGATTCGAGTTTTCTCTATAGATACTCGAAGGTAAACTTATGGAAAACTTAGTGTTGTAATTTTAATCCTTAGTTATAAACACAAAAAATTTTATGATTTTTCAACTTCAAAATTACTTGCAAATTTTAACGTTTTCGACAGATTTCGTAAAAATGTGAACTATAAATGCTTATATAACAAAATTGTGAGTAGCGATTTTTAATTTTTTTTAAGTGCAATTAGAACAACTCATAAGAAAACTTGTATTAAATTTTCAAAACTTTTTGGTCATCCAAAATTTTTTTATCAACACTTCAATAAAAATTTCTCAAAAAAAATCGAAAATTTCTGTGGTCTATAAATAACTCAAAAAAAGTCAAAATTTTTTTAAAATTTAACTGTATATGGATAACACTGACATAAATATTTGGTGAAAATTTAAATTTCAAGAATTACAGTGATTAGTTTTTGAATTACCACCATATGAAAAAATCGATTTGGTCGAAAACTTGTTTTGCGTAAAAATTCCCGTTTTTCCTTAATTTTTTTTTTGGTTTTTCCCGGCGCTTTTGAAAACTATTGGGAAATTCAAGGTCAAAATGACCTCCTCAATGTACCAACTAGATTTATTTTGCTACAGGAAACCACCCCCAAAGTTTGAAATTGAAGCATTATTTCGACACTTTCTCGTGTACACAGCCACAAAAAAAAAAAAAAAAAACACACAACATTGTAAAATCAATATATTCATTGCTCCGCTCAGAATCTAAAACTAACTGAATTTACTTACCTATTTGTATAAATATTCTATGTATTAAAGCAAATATAAGAATATATTATACAAGTATTATATAATATTTTATAATAATTACCTTTTTTTCTGTTGCATAACCGATCCCATACAACACCATAATATTTATTAGTCTTGTTAATATTGATATGGTGACATATACAAGCTCACTTTCAGTGTGAATGTTTCTTTAAAATGTTAATGTGACATATTCCATATCGCTCAAAATGATAGTGTTTGTGTAATATTCGTAGTATAATAAACTTGATTTTAGTAAAAAAAATAAAATTATTCCATATTAATAATTCATTTAAGGCTTAAACGATAAACATAAATAATTAAATAACGCAAAACAAAAAGGTAACGTTTAACAAAATATATAATATATTATTAAACAAAACATAACGCAAGACATTATTTATATATTATAGACTATAGTGTATCACTAAAATAATAATTAATTTAAATATTATTAAAATTTTTTTTAAATTTTATATGTAGGTACCTATTAATAGAATAAATTTGTTGTCAATAGCTAATAGTGATGCCCTATTGCTCTGTTACTTTGAAATAGGTACGTAAATGCGTTTAAAATTTAAATGCTAAAAAAAACACAAAAGTTGTATAACGTTTAATTCTAAATAACGATAAACTTAAAATTTGTGTAACGTTTTTATTCAAAATAACGTAAAACAAATTTTTTTTTTCAAATTCAAGCTCTGGTACAAACTATAATATAATATTGATAATACACCCATGTAGCTTCTTGTTATAAAAAATTATTTACATTTTTTATCTCGGAATCAATAATGGTCGGGAAAAAAAATTTAGAAAAAAATGTTTCGGGTATTCGGACTTTTGGGCAAAATACCAGTTGGGAAAAAGTTCATGTGAGAATTTTGGTTAAAAGAAAACGTTGGATAATAAACTTGATAATTACTATAGAGCACAATTATTATATTGATAAACATTTACAAAGTAAAATAACTAAAAAATAATAATTATAAACTTTTAGAAATATAGCTGATTATTGACTTCAACTTGAATATTGTTATTTCTCCTTATTTTTTATTTTATCTGAACAGATTGTGAATCACAAAGTATGTAAAGGCTTTGTTTGATAAAATTAGTAGTTGTTTTGGATTAATGTGATATATTTTACCATATAGCTCAAAGCGATAGTGTTCGTGTAATCTTCGTAGTGTAATACGCTTGATCTTATTAAAAAAAAAAAAAAAAATTATTCCATATTAATAATTAATTTAAGGCTTATAACTTGTAGTAGATATATTAATTATACCTGGCGTTTTATTCGATTTATTTTTTCTATGACTGACCGTTGATAGAAGAGGAGACTCGTTTGATTTATCTAAACCGAAAAATTAGTTTGAAATAAAAGTAACACATAACTGTATTTACTTATTTGTATAAATATTCTATGTGTTAAAGCCAATTTAAGAATATATTATACAATACGAGTATTATATAATATTTTATAATTAGGTACCTTTTTTTCTGTTTCATGACCAATCCCATATAACACCACAATATTCATTGGTCTTGTTAATATTGATATGGTGGCATGTACAAGCTCACTTTCAGTGTGCTTATTTCTTGAAAATACTATATTATAGTATGAATATGATGTGACTGATGTTTGACGCAACAAAGCTCACTATGGCTGATATTCCGTATATTGATCCATTTAAATTCATTTTTAAACATTCAATAAATTCTAAATATAAGTCCCTTTATGTACTTTTGTATTATATTTTTTCCAAAATGTGTTCATTTATCACGTTCACCATCCATTGTATGTATAGTACTAGTATCTAGACATCTAGTACATATTCATAAAATGCAAAACATTGACAAAAACTTGAAGTTATCATATTGACCTAAAAATAGGCGATTTTCAACAAATAGAGGTTGTTTTATAGTATTTATGTTTTCTTATAAAGTATTAACTATAAATAATAAAAATTTAACAGACAAATGAGATAAAATAGGTACGCAAAAGGAACAACAAACAATATAATTTATGATTTATTTCGTCTATAAGACCTATATCAGTATTTAATATAGTATAATTGTATTAAAATGTTAGATTAGGTTATTTTATAATATTTACCGATGTAAGAGACAATTGTATGACTTGAAAAAAATGATATATAATAGATATAACCAAATAGAAATTGAATCCTATAAAATTTAAAATAATTCCAAGAATGCATAACCAATTCATCTTTATTTTCATTGGTCTGACCATATTTAGTTGTATCAATATTTCGTGTATCGTTTCAAGTTTAGATAAGACTACAGAAAGCTGATTATCAATAAATATATGCCACACATGTGATATGACCTGTCCAATGTATATTAATTCAATACAAATGATCAGAACTACTGATTTAATATTTAACACCTCCAAATCGAAACTCATCATCTATTAAATAAAATTCTACATTAAAATGTTGAGTATTACCTTAAAAATATATAGAAAATGTACATAAAATAGGTACTTATAAAATACTATAACCTGGTCACCTGGACGATTATAATATAGACACAATGATTCAAATTATTATATCAAATACTATTTATATAATTTAATAAATGTTTTGTGATTATTATTATGATTATAAAAATGTCACGTTATTGTGAAATCTATAGCACTTCCGTGGATATTTTTCTGTCCACTTTTGTGGAAGACATATTATTAGATTTTTGAATAATATGAAAAAGTGATTTATTATAATACTAGCATAGTCATAGAAGGATATTAAATATTCAGAACAATGAGTAGCTTATATAAGCGCTCCTGTTATTGTAATTATTACAACTATCAATCTATTTTAATACAATTAAATATATTTCTTACTATTTTATTTCCCTGGTAGATTGTTTTTAATCCACCAAAAATAAATGCACATCTCAATATATAGAATAATAATGTCGTTTTAAAATTGCTCTTATGGTAGTTTGTACTACCTAAACCGCGAATAAAAAAAAAAGCCGATTAAAATAATTTAATATAGGACGCACACTCATAATCGATTGTGTTATTCTTATTTTACAATACCAAGTATTGACGAATAGTTTAAAACAGAGTTATAGAACAATTTATTGTGTAGTATGGCTATTTCTTATTTTAATCGAATTAATACTATTTAAATTTGTAGTCGATAAATTTTCAAAATTCGACTTGGAAGTAATAAAATA
Source organism: Aphis craccivora (assembly GCA_009835225.1). Taxonomy (NCBI): domain Eukaryota; kingdom Metazoa; phylum Arthropoda; class Insecta; order Hemiptera; family Aphididae; genus Aphis; species Aphis craccivora. Next base: position 29,577 of record VUJU01002054.1, on the reverse strand, counting down.
TAATACTAAGAAAAAAATTAGTGTTGAGTGGATAAAAAATACATACTATTGTTGAGTAAATATAAGTTTTACAATCATACATACCATAAAAAATTAATATATTATTATAACACTTACCGTTGTTCCTGTTTAGTAGTATTGTTGTTCATTTTATTTTAATAGATTTTACCATAAATAGTATGAATAGTTCAATAGTATGAACACATCAGTAAATTTAATATTTTAATATTAAATTAATTTTTGTGGAAATATACTAGGAAGACAGTGGTTGTTGATGGTATCGACTAGGTCGTATTTACGTTTGTATGCGTATCTGTCTATTCATGATGAGAACATTGTGCGATGTCTTAATACATACTCCACTACAATTTGAACAGTATTTAAACTTCTTTAGCTCTAATACTATGTTTTATGGTAGATATTATACTACCAGTCCATACAGCCAACTAGGAAGATGTCAAGCTATTTTTAGAACAATGTGGATTAACCATAAGTATATAAGGATATTTGTTAATCATGTGATCAAATTATCCTAGGAAAATCATACCCCCTCGGTAAGAATATCCTGGGGGTAAGATTTGCCTGTTACATGTCATAGTGTTGTGTATGATTATTTTTTTAATTTGCTTATTATGAATAGTAGTATAAATTATTAGTACTACGAGTATATATATTATATATATATATAAAAAACTTTGTAGTCATCCAACAACCTGTTACCCAAGCCCAGTTCAAGTAGTGGAAATAGCTAACCAACTACACTTTAAATGGGCTGGAAATATTGATAGCCGTTTGGATAAAAAGAAAAAAAGAACAAAGCAGGTGTGTTTCATTATATAAATATATTTGCTTAGATATATCCATAATTGTGAAGTTCTAGTTCATATTGTATTGCGTATTTGCATAAGTAGTGAGAAACTGAGAAATGAGTAAATTATTAAGTAAAAGTGAAACGTTATTAAACATTAAAACATAATTATCTGATTGTCATACTGACTGGACAAACATTTCAATAATTCAATATAGTTTGTAAATAAATTGGCTGTTGACTGATTAAAAGTATACTGATAAATATTTATTTATATTGATTATTTATTTAATTTTAAAAGTATTTGAATAACTAAGTAACCACATACTTTATTTGATAAAATAAGTAGTTTTCTTAAATTAAACTGCCATATTCCATACATTTCAAAACAATAATGTTCGTGCAATCTTCGTAGTATAAAAACTTGATCTTAATAAAAATAAAATATTCCAAATTAATCATAAATCTAATACATGAATCATGTGAGTGGTAAACTACATAATATTACTCGAATAGGTTAGGTCAGCGGTTCTCAAACTTTTGATGTGAAACATCTAACGGAGCTGTACGGTAATGAGACCTTAATTGAAACAAAATAGTCTTATGACATTAATTTAGATGTTATTTCATATTCATATTGTTATAATTATCAATATATTATAAAATTATGTACTGTTTTTTTTACAAAAATACAAAATATTAATTAATAATTTTACATTTTCTTGTTCTATAATATCGTTTTAAAATTAATTGAAATAATACTACAAAAAGAATAATATTTTACGAGAAATAATTATTTGTAACATAATTTTATTAGGAAGAAACCTATCATGATAATATAATTTAGAGTGTGTGTGTGTGAATCTACTTATGAACTATTTAACTAATTATTAGGTATAATTGACAATATATTTTTTTATGTAATTTTTAAATGAAATTTTTGTAAACATAATCATGAAGAAATTTGATTAAAACATATTTGTTTCATATTATTATTACATGCAGATTCAAATACTTTTATTTATATTTTTAAATATTTTAGTCAAAAGGCGTTTTAAAACGTTTTAATTGTATATCTTAACATATCAACATATTCAACCACATAATATATTATTTATATTATACCTACTGTACAGGTATACATTTAATAAAATGGTTAAAGGGAACAGTAAAAATATATAAAATTTCAGTACTATTCTTAATAATCGAAATGAAAATAATAAGATTTAAAGAAAAAACAAAATTTTCAACAAATATTTATATGTGAAATACTTTTCAATATATCTATTATTTTGATTATTGTTGATTTTTTTTCTTTATTTTGTATAATATGAACATAATAAATATATAACATACAAATACAATTATCTACTTCTTTAAGCCGAAGCTTGTGATGAAGTAGAGAGTTAACTTTAAACAATCTGAAGTTGGAACAAGAAAGATAACAATAAAATAAAATTAAAATAGTAAAGAAAGATTACAGTTAGACATAATATGTGACATAAATAAATATAAATAATATAGATACAAATATAAGAATAATAACATAGTTAATTACAGATTAACTTAAAATATACATATGTAATAGTATTCAATAACAAATTGATTTAATAATTAAAACAAAAATTTAAAATTAAAGATTAGAAATTAGAAAATAATCAGTGATACACTATTTTTCTCTTATCAAACAAACCGGAGTGAATATTTATCTTTGAGGTGAGCGGCAATTGGTTGAAAAAATTAAGACCCAAATAGTCGACAAAGGATTGACCAAAAATTTTTTTAGCCTACTTAACGCGCAGATTATAAGCTCTATGCTCTCTAATTTTAGTTAGATTTATTAAATTACTTTGAGATGTAATGAGTTAACAGACATTAGAGCGATTTTTTTATATAGCAGTCTTATTTGTAATACACCTAACAATTTATAATTTTGATTAGATGAGCCCTCTAACGTTTTTTTTATTTAAGATAATTCTTACAATACAATTTTGATTAAGTTGTACATTTTTTAAATTATTATCTTTGACGCCACCCCATACCAGTAGACCGTATTGAAAAATGGATTGATAAAAAGCAAAATATGTTTTACGTAATAATTTCAATGGAAACAGATTTTTTAGTTTTACGAATTTAAAAATTATGCAGCGAAGTTTGCCGATTATATTATTAATATGAAGATCCCACCTCAAATTATTGTCATATATAATTCCTAAATAGCGGATTCTTGATATTTCTTTTATTTGGATACAAGTTTGAGCTTCATAATTCACATAATTATTACAATTATGTATAATAAGAGGAAAATTTGGGCTATTAGATTTATTTATAGAAAACTTCATACACAATGTTTTATCATATAGTTCAAAATTAGACCTCTGTTATTTAAGCATTTAGTAGTTATGTTCAAAATTGTTATTGCTTTATGGTATACTTCAGCCCACGAATTTGCTGAAAATAACAAGCAAGTGTCATCAGCATAAGTCAGCTAATTTTCCATCAAAATTTTACTCACATATTGCATTAATATATAAAATGAATAGCAGTGGACCAAGCACACTACCCTGCGGAACATCATATTCTAATTTCTCTTTAACACTTAAAGATTCGTTTAACTTAACTATTTGTTTTCTGTCAGATATGTAACTTATAAACCAATTTAAACTACAATTGGTTATCCCGAAATTAGGTAGAATTAAAGAAAGAATCTTATGATGAATAGTGTCAAAAGCTTTCGCTAAATCTAAAAATACAGCTAAAACTTTTTTATCATTATCTAGTTGATCATATAGGAATTGCGTTACCTTATATAAATCATTATCAGTTCCTAGACCATACTGATTTAGATAAAAGCTTGTTTTGCTCTAAATAGGTAATTAATCTTGATTTAATTATTTTTTCAAATATCTTAGAAAAGTTTGTTATAATTGATATAGATCTATAGTTGGTCATATATTTTCGATCTCCTCCTTTGAATAGTGGTTTTATAATAGCTAGTTTAAAATTATCTGGGAAGACACTATTCTGAATACTTAGGTTATAAATGTACATGAGTGGTTTAACAATTATTTTAGAGATACTTTTTAAGATTTTTATCGTTATTTGATCATAACCCGCAGCTGTATCATCACTAAAATTGTTTATAATAGATTGTACTTCTAACACATCGACATTTTTTAGGAAAATACTATCAAAATTGGTCAAATTAGGTTTGTTATTCACAATCTGCTCCAAGTTATCAATACCAAGGAAATTATCAGTTAAATTTTTGCCTACATTTATGAAATAATCATTAAATAAATTGACCAATCTAATTGATTTATTATCTATCTTAATTAAATTACCGTTATCATTAATCAATTAAATTTTGTTTTTGTTATTGTGAATAGTATCAGTCAATTCATTAATAAGTTTCCAAGTTAACTTTGAGTAACTAGATACTGATTGAAATTTTTTTTCGTAAAAATTAATCTTCGCAAGTCTTAATATTTTAGTAAAATTGTTTTTATATTTTTTATAGTGAGCAGATAAAAACTATAAGAAAAAATAATTTTTGATTTAGTTTACGTGCTTAAATTCAAACTGCTTACAAAGTTTTCTAAAATTGTTTATGTTTTTTTACTAAAAATTTTATTTAGTTGTTTATTTCTCCTATTTACTAACAAAAAATGGTGTTGGAGTAAGTATCTTGCTTTAAATATTTAAAAAAATGAGGTAAAATTTTAAATCACAGTAGTATCCAACACATGATACATAGGTATGTAAACAAATTGCTTTTTAAATTCTTATCAGCTATGAACCAATAACGAACACTCGTCACAATCACGCCACCTGGCACTACTCTATACTTTAACATGAAACGACCGAGTATAAAAAGAAGTACTGATGTTCCATTAAGGTATAACGCAATTTTCGTGCAATTTTATTCTCAGTGAGTGTATAGTATTATAGACTAGTATCTACCAAATAATAATATTTATTTTAATTGATTTAAACCATTTATATTTTATATATTTTGTGTATGCTTTTAGTTTTCACTTCGTTTCACGAAAAAAATCAAAAACCAAAAATGGGCGCTGAAAAAGTAACCATGAACATCATTGTCGTCGGACAAGTCCAATCTTCCAAGGCAATCAATTCGGTAGCCAAAGCCACCCCAGCCACCAGCCAATTGATGGTGAGTTTATAAATATTTATGTAAAATAGATACCTACTTTGAATACAATTTTGATTATAATTTAGATATATAAGTTTTTTTTTTGAATTGGTATAAACATTGTACTTCTTAATAATATTTACTCTCTACATAGTTTTGTATTAATAATGTGCGTGTACAATATATTCATTAAATTATTGATAAGATTAATTCTTTGATTTATTATTGTAATTAATTGTTGAATCATTTTTTTTGTAAAAAAGATAGTAATATATAACTATATTCTATGTAATTTGTTTTTGTTATATATTTTAAATGACTTATTTAGCTAAATAGCTAAATATAATAATATATTGCTATCAAATAACTTGTATCGTATTATCATTTGTCAATTTATATTATACAACAATATTTATTCTCATATAAAATACTCAGTAAGTTCCAAACGTATAAACTTTACAAATAAAATAACAATTTTAATATACAGTTAGAAAATATTTTAATTATGTTATTGTCTATATACTTATATAATTAGAACTTGTTACAAAAGAAAATTCTTATTTTTATTCCAGTTATTGATAATAATATCAAATTTCATTCACGTTATATTATAACTAATAATCTTATGGTTAAAAGATTCTTATATATTTTTTATTATTTAGTATATTGAATTAATCAAAGTTTTTTTTTTGTTCTAGAATTGTTAATTCATGACATACACATCTATCTCAAACTCAAAAATGCCATAGCCCGAACAGTGCATAATTTTATAATTTATTGATAATTATAATATATTGTGTTGACATTACAAAATAAATCAGTCTTCTCCATCAATTAGTTTGTTTATTATTTTATTGTGTTATTTTATACTTCTAATATGAATTATTAGTCTATATTGCCATTACTGGTATCAAAAAAAATAAAATAAATAGTGAACAAACGGCGGCGCCAAAGCGTCCTAGGCCAGTTGCTCGTGGGCCAAAGAGAGAGAAAACATAGTGCTCTGACATCCTCTAAAATAAATGATCTTATATCAATTTTATAATACAGATAAAATAAAGCATTTCATACATATTTAGTTATGATATGTTCTATTCTATGGTATTATCTTATACATGATTCTGGGATAAAAATTGTGTAGATTTTGTTTATAATATAAATATTATTCAATATATAATTTTTTTATAAAAAATCATAATAACTTAATGATTATTAAATTATTTGATAACAATGATAATACACGCTACTAAAAATAATAACTATTTAGATTTCTTGAAGTTATTATATTGTTATAAAAACATGTTCTTAATGATACTGTCTTATGGTTCCAATATTCAAATTGTGTGAATATTGATTACAATAACTAATTATTGATGATTTTTAATAAAATTAATATTTAAAATATTAATTAAATGTATCTATTTTGAAATTTTTATTAGATTGGTAGACATTTCAATACTAAAATATTAAAAACAAATAATAATTAGGTTAAGAAACTGTTGATAATCAACTGTTACTTTATTGTACACATTTATTATATCTTCTTATGTTTTATTTAATTTGAATTGAATTTGAATCACTAAGTATGCAAAAGCTTTGTTTGATAAAGTAAGTAGTTTTCTTGGATTAATGTGGCATATTCCGTATAACTCAAAATGAAAATGTTCGTGTAATCTTCGTAGTAAAAATAACTTGATCTTAGCAAAAAAAAAAAAAAATTGATAATATATTAACTTTATATGTAATTCGGATCGTCGGTACATTAATATTACCTGGCGTTTTATTCGTGGATTTTTTTCTATAACGGACTTTTGATAGAAGAGAAGACTTATTCGATTTATCTGAAATCAAAATATTATTAGTTTGAATAAAAGTAACACACATATTTTATTTACTTATTTATATAAATATTCTATATTAAGTTTAAGCTATTATTATAATAAATAAACTATATAATATTTTATAGTTACCTCTTTTTCTGTGACATAACCAATACCATATAATACCATAATATGTATTAGTCTGGTATATAATGCAATAATAGCATATAATATAAACTCGTCCTCAAATTTGTTTTTTAAAAATATTATATCATAATATGCTGTTAGTATGATGTGACTGATGTTTGACGCAACAAAGCTCACCATAGCTGATATTCCGTATATTGGTCCATTTATGTCTTTTAAACATTCAACAACTTCTAAATTTATACTCCTTAATGTACTTATGCATAACTTTTTTTCCAAAATTTGTTCATTTATCACGTACACCATCCACTGTATGTATAATATTAGTAGTATATATTCACAATATGCGAAGCATTGACAAAAACCTGAAGCGACCATGTTGACCTAATATTATGAGATGATTAGTTTATAAAAGTTGTATCCTATTCAGCGTGTTTTTTTTTAAATTATGGACTATAAATAACAAAAAATTAACTTTAATCATTGGTTAAAAATAATAATAATTGTAACTTTCAACAGATTAACTAGATAAAATAGTGAAATAAAATTAACATTAAATAACAATAAGCAATTTAATTGACGATTTATTTTAATTGCTTTATACATCAGTATCAAATATTGTATAATGTTATTAATTACCGGTGGTATATAAGATTGTACGTTTTGATTAAAACGACGTTTTATAATCATCACTGTATGTATATTGAATCCTATACAATTTAAAATAACTCCAACAATGAAAAACCATTTCATTTTTACTTTCATTGGTCTGACCACATTTAGTTGTATCAATATTTTATTGACCGCTTCTAGTTTAGACAAAGCCATAGATAATTTTTTATCAATAAATAAGTGCCACATGTGGGATATGACTTGTCCAATCACAACAAATTCAAAACAACTCATCAAAATTAACGATGTAGTAGAGTCAAATACTTCTGGATGATAATGCTTCACCTAATAAATATTATAGTTCTATATTATTTTTAAATGTATTTTATATTGAATATGCATTATTATATTATCAGATAAATGATTCAAATTATTGATACTTCCGAAGCAATTTAATAAATGTTCACATTGACATATTGTCATTTTTTTATAATTATAAGAATGTCTACTACAATAACTGTACAGCAACACTTAATTATAGTGTGTTCTGCTCACTTTCAAAGTTTCAATATATTATTTTAACATAGTAGGTATTATTTTGGTGTCTCAACAGTATAATAAATGATTTATAATGATACTAATATAATCATAGTAATAACATTCAGCACAATTTGCTTGCATACATGCCCTCGATGTATCTTATAACACTGTCAATCTAGTTAAATACGTTTTAATATATTACCAATTTATTTGAATCGTAGATTGTTTTTAAACCGCAAAAAATAAATGCACATCGTAATACATAGTATAATACAGCCGTCTTAAAATTTCTCTGGTTGTAGTTTATACTTCCCAAACCACAAATCAAAAAGCACCGATTAAAATAATTTAATATTGGCCTAATATTCATAATTTGCTGTTTCTTATTCATTTTTTTCAATACTAAATATTTTTGATAATATAAAACAGTGTTAAATTTATTGCCTATATGTGTTTCTGTTTTTAACGATTTAATACTATTTAACATTTTAACAAATTAATTCACGCAATTCGACTTGAAACTATTAATTTATATAATTGAGAAAAAAAATAAGTGTCAAGTGGCTAAAGATTACTTATTACTACAGAGTAAATATATGATATTGACTCTTATACTTAGCATAATAAATTAATATAATATTATGAATAACTTTTAATTGATTCTGTTTAGTATTATTTAAATCGATTTTATATTTAATTTATGAATTACCTTGAAATTAGTGAATTAGTAAATTAGTAAATATTAATAAATTTAATACTATGTTAAATTTATAAATTGGTTTAAGGCGTTTTAGAACCTAAACCCAAATGTGTACATTTATAAAAATGACATGTTTAATTAAAGTTTAATTAAATACTCATCAATATATGTAATATGTAAATTATATTTACATATAACAATTTATAAATAACTTTATTAATGCAATTTGAACGATTTTATGATTAAAAAAAAGACTTATCATATTATACTATTACATACTCTGAAAACTGTTCTCTTCTTATCAAGCAACAAGTTGTTCTCGTGTACTAATTTCATTTTTATTTAAGGTAAATAATAAGCATATTAATAAATTTTATATTATGTTAAATTTATAAATTAGTTTGATAACCTAACTCAGATGATTATCTTTAAAAATTGACACGTTTAATCTAATAATCATCGATATATGTATTGAGTTAGAGTATGCTATTTTATACTATACAATTATAATATAGATTGCTTTATTAAAGCATTCTTAACAATTTTATAATTTATAAAAAAAGATTTATCATATTATACTATTAAATACTCTGAAAACTGTATTCCTTCTGTCAGGCAACAAGTTGTTCTCATGTTCTAATTTAATGTTCGCTATCCTCATTCTATTTATTAGCTACAATCAATTTGTGAATTAATTATTTCATTTAAGGTTTGGTTAGTTTATTAACATATTATTGTCTTCATTGTATAATACATTATGATGCATAGATAAAAGGAACATATGTATACAATATAACATAGGTACGCGGTGATACTATGTGTAGTAGAAACTTAAAATTTATAAAGCAATATTAACTATTTTATAGTATAATAAATATACTATATTAGGGATGGGAAACTTAATGTTACTAGAAGTGAAATTTTTAGAAAATTAAAATCTAGTGGGCTAGAGCATAGAAGGCAAAAAAAGGATCATTCAAAATATACATTTTAATTAGATAGCATTTGTTTGTTAATAATAAATAAATAGTCATTCTTCCATTAGGTGTTAAAATTTGTATATTCATCTTAAATTTTTCAAATTTTTTGCGGATATTTTAAGCACTACAAAAACACAAAAAAAAATTACCTAATTCAATCTTAGAACGCCACTAATATACAAACAGCTATGATTAATAGCTATAGGTCAGTATTGTTATAAGTGTGTACCTGTGTACTGTTTTATGACATTTAGACATTTAACGATGTTCAATACCGGATGCCAATTATTATTATATCAATAAGTTAAACTATGTAATTATATATTAATTATAGAATTTAGATTATAGACTATAGAGTATAGAGTAGTCAAAGTATAATTTAAAAATTGTACCAATGATGTAATTTGAAAATATAGGATGGGTTAGTTAAAAAAAGACTCGCAAGCCGCCAGATGCGCACTCCTGCTATATAATAACAGCTTAAACGTAATTTAGAATAATTATATGAATAAGTAAAAAAAAAGAAAAAAAAAGAGAGTTACTTTAATTCAAACTTGTATTTCGATTTCAGATAAATTAAATGAATACTAATAACCTAACCTATTGTTAATTGTCAAAAGACTGACGTGGAAAAAAATCCATGAATAAAACGACAGGTAAAATAAATGTATTTTAATACAGATGATACGACTTATATGAATTATTAAAATGGTATGTTTTTTTTTTTTACTAAGATCAAGTTTTTTGTACAACGGAAATTACACGAAAACTATAATTTTGAGTTATACGGGATATGCCACATTAATCCAAAAAAAACTATTAACTTTAACAAACAAAGCCATTGCATATACTTTGTGATTCAAATTCTTTTCAAATTAAATAAAAAAATAAGGAGTGATTATAAAAGTATATAATAAAGTAAAAGTAGATTATCAACTATTTCTAACTTTTATGATTAGGTATAAGTTTTTAAATATTGTATTAAAATGTCTATAAATATTATAAAGCGAAAAGTAGATAAATAAAATAATAATAAATAAATAAATGTTAATTTTATAAAAGATCATCAATAGGTAATTAATTATTGTAATCAATATTCACACAATTTGGATCTTATGATTCCAAAATCCAGACCTATTTTTTTTTAACGATATAATTATTAATATCATTAAGTAATTATGATTTTCAATAATTTATTAATACTGAAAGTATGTCAGATATTCAGACTTCTCCAATAGTATACTATTGAAATGTGGAAACCATAATTTTATTATGTTAAAATTGTTTTAATATATCTCTAATTATTTAATGTAGTTCATGTTACCTAATCGAATCATATTAAAATATATATTTTTTTTTTTGATACCAGTAATGGCAATATAGACTAATAATTCATATTAGAAGTATAAAATAGCACAATAAAATAATAAACAAACTAATTGACGGAGAAGACTGATTTATTTTGTAATGTCAATACAATATATTATAATTATCAACAAATTATAAAATAATGAACTGTTCGGACTATGGCATATTTGAGTTTGAGATTGACATGGAGGTCATGAATTAACAGTTCTGAAACAAAACAAAAACTTTCATTAATTCAATATACTAAATAATAAAAAATATATAAGAATATTGATAATATAAAATTATTAGTTATAATGTAACTAAAATGAAATCATAAATGAATTTCATATATGAATAAAATAACCTGAAATAAAGATAACATTTTTTTTTTTTTTTACAAATTATTCTATTAAATAGTATAAAGATAATAAAAAAATAAACGTTTTTCAAACTGTATATTAAAAATGTTATTTCAATTGTAAACATTTTACATTTGGAAATTATTGTGTATTCAATGTGCAGATTAAATTTGTTTGGTAATATATATGTTTTAAAATGTCATGATAATATGGATTATCTGTTACCAATACGTGATTGGATAATTAATGTTACAATGAAATTTTCAAAAAAAAAAAAAATATATTAAAATAGTTTTTATTCTTATTTTTTTTTATTTTTATGGATCATTAAACATGTAAAACAAAAACAATAACATATTATTAATAGGTACACTACAATTGTATCTTATGAAACAATAAAAAAATCGATTTATCGATCTTATTTAAATTTTAATTAAATGAATATATTATTTGTGCAGGCTACACGCTCACATACGCAATATGAAAATATATACCGAATAAATATTGTTATGGAACAAAATATTAACACGAATTTGAAAAAAATAAACATCTAAACATTAATCTACATTTATTCTAAATAGTTTACATACATATTTATATACTCACCATCAATTGGCTGGAGGCGGTGGTGGCTTTGGCGACCGATTTGATGGCCTTGGCAGGTTGGACTTGTCCGACGACAACGATGTTCATGGTTACTTTTTCAGCGCCCATTTTTGGTTTTTGATTTATTTTCGTGGAATGAAGTAAAAGCTAAAAGCATAGACAAAATATGTAAAATATTAACGGATTAAATTGATTAAAATAAATATTATTATTTAGTACACTAAAATATTATATACTCACTGAAGAATAAATTTGCACAAAAATTGTGTTATGCCTTAACAGAATACCAGTACTTTCTTTTATACTCTATAATGTCTTGTTAATGTATAGATTAGCGCTAGGTGGCGTGATTGTATTACGTCTTTGTTGTTGATTCATACCTGATAAGACGATTTAAGATATTACTTTTTACTTTTTATACAATTAATTCAGTATTTAAATATTTAAATCTAGTTATCTACTCCAATACCAGTAATCTGTCAGTGATTAGAGGAAATAAATAATATTTCTTATTAATTCCATGCTAGATCCAAGATCATCATTCAATTAATTGAGTTGGACAGTTAGGAGCTTGTTGTTGTATAACAGTTACATGGTTGTAATTCAAAAACTAATCACTGTAAATAATCGAAATTTTCACCAAATGTTTATATCAGTGTTATCTATATCCAGTTAAATTTTCATAAAATTTTGACTTTTTTTGAGTTATTAATACACCACTGAAATTTTCGATTTTTTTGAGAAATTTTTTTTGAAGTGTCGATAAAAAATTTTTTGAAAATTTAATACACGGTTCCTAATGAGTGGTTCTTATTGTAGCTAAAAAAAATTAAAAATCGTTGGTCACAATTTTTTTTATAAGCGTTTGTAGTTCAAATTTTTACGAAATCTGTCGAAAACGTGAAAATTTGCAAGTAATTTTGAAGTTGAAAAATCATAAAATTTTTGTGTTTAATAACTAAGGATTAAATTTAAAACACTAAGTTTTCTATAAGTTTTCCTTCAAGTAGCTATAGAGAAAACTTGTAACATCATTATAGGAAAAATTTTAAGTGCGTTTGAATTTTAAATTTTTACGAAATATCGTAACAATAACGATTTATCCTCAAATGATTTTAAATATTTGTTATTATTCAAAAAGTATAAGTCATAAATACTTGAAAATTTTACCAGTTATTAAGATTCGCGTTTTCTTTAGGTGATTTAATTTTCAAAATATTTTGACTTTTTTTGAGCTACCTAGCTATAAACAACTGAAATTTTCAATTTTTCTGAAAATTGTTTTTTTATGTGTCGATAAAATTTTTTTGGCCTAATGAAAATACTTGAAAATTTTTTATTAGCATTTGAAGTTCAAATATTGATGAAAATTCGTTAAAAGCATGAATATATGCAAATTATTTTGTAGGTATAATTCATAAAAATTTTTGTATGTTTTTGTACAATTATTATAAAAGAACTTAAATTTTGGTGTATTCAGGCCATTAAAACATAAACCACCTTTTTCACCAACCACTAGAAATTATATCCTAGGCTGACAAATCATCTTCGTTCAGAATCGTTTTTCGTATACAATGATAACTATCATTGGATTCAAATTTAACACTCCTATAATATATAATAATGATCCATACGACACCTAATGTACAGCAGAGCGGTACTCACTTGCCCGCTTTTTTTTAATTTTTTTTTTTATATAAATATATTTTAATGTGATTCAATTAACATGAACTACATTAAATAATTAGAGATATATTAAAACAATTGTAACATAATACAATTATGGTTTTCACATTTAAATAATATACTATTGGAGAAGTCTGAATATCTGACTTACTTTTATTATTAATAAATTATTGAAATTCATCATTGATTAATGATATTAATAAATATATATTTTTTTAAATAGGTCTGAATTTTGGAATCTTAAGATCCAAATTGTGTGGATATTGATTACAATAATTAATTACCTATTGATGAGCTTTTATAAAATCGACATTCAAAATATGAATTTATTAATTAATATTTTATTGATCAACTTTTCGTGATATAATATTTATAGACATTTTAATACTAAAATATTTAAAAACTTAAACCTAATCATAAAGGTTAGAAACAGTTGATAATCTACTTTTAGTTTATTATATACTTTTATAATCTCTCCTTATTTTTTTATTTAATTTGAAAAGAATTTGAATCACAAAGTATGCAATGGCTTTGTTTGATAAAGTTAGTAGTTGTCTTGGATTAATGTGGCATATTCCATAAAAGTCAAATTGAAAGTAATCGTGTAATCTCCGTAGTATAAAATTTGATCTTAGAAAAAAAAAAAATACCATTTTAATAATTTATGTAAGTCGTATCATCTGTATTAAATACATTTATTTTACCTGGCGTTTTATTCGTGGATTTTTTTCTACGACAGACTTTTGACAAAAAATAACACTTATTTGATTTATCTTAAATCAAAATATTAGTTTGAATAAAAGTAATCCATTCATTTTGTAAACTTATTCGTATAAATATTCTATATTATGATTGGCTAATATTATTATTTTATGATTATCTCTTTTTCTGTGACATGACCAATGCTATATGATACCATGACATGTAATAGTTTCGTAAATAATCCTAAAGTAGCATATACAAGCTCATGTTTGATGTAATCGTTTCACGAATATATTATATTTTAGTACGCTATTAGTATGATGTGACTGATGTTTGACGCTATGAAGCCTACTATAGCTGATATTCCGTATATTGATCCATTTATATCTTTTAAACATTCAATTACTTCTTAATGTATGTCTCTTAATATACTTATGCATAATCTTCTATCCAAAATTTGTTCATTTACCAGGTGTATTAACCACTGTATGCATAATATTAGTAGTATATATTCACAATATACAAAGCATCGAAAAAAACCTTAAGCTACCATATTGACCTAAAATTATGCGATGATTAATTTATAAAACGTGTATCCTATTCAGCGTGTTTTTTAAAAAAAAATTATAAACTGTAAGTTATAAACATTTAACTGACAATAATTGGTTAACAATAATAATTTAAATATTCAACAGACTTACAAGATAGAATAATTAAATCGATTTAACATAAATTTACAATGAGAAATTCAATTGACAATTTATTTTATTTCCAACATATATCATTATCAATTAATATTAAATGAATATGTTATTAATTACCAGTGTAGTATAAGATAGTAGAGCTTGTTAAAATAACGTTTTATAAGCATGACTATAATGAATATTGAATCCTATTAAATTTAAAATGACTTCAATAAGGATTAACCAATTCATTTTTACTTTCATTGGTCTGACCACTTAGTTTTATCAATGTTTCGTGAATCTTTTCTAGTTTATACAAAACCATAGATAATGGCCACATGTGGGATATGACTTGTTCAATCACAACAAATTCAAAACAACTGATCAAAATCAATGATGTAAAGTCTAAAACTTTCGGATCGTAACCTAACCTAACCCACAAAATATAATTTTATGTTAATTTTTCAGTTATTATTTTTAAATATATTTTACATATTTTATGTACAATTGTATTTTCGAATAAAGGATTCAAATCACTAATACTACCGTTGTGATTTAATAAATGTTAACATTTTCTCGTTATTGTTTTTATGCTTATAAAAATAATGTCTACCACAATAAAAATAAAAAAATTAATTAGAATGTTTTCTGCTCACCTTTGACGAGGACATATATTTTCGTTATTACAACAGTACAAAAAAAAAAAAATGATTTATAATGATTCTAATATAATCATAGTTACAATATTCTGAATTGGTTTGAAAAAATGCATGCGTTGTAATGTATTACTAAAAATCGGATTTATATGCTTTTAAAATTTTAAAATATGCATGTGAATATGCACTAAAAAAGTCAAAAAATGCAAAAAAAATATTCATAACATGCAAAATAATTTTTTTTTTTATTACATTTAATATTTGATTTAAATTTTTCAGTGATAATCATATATTAATATTATCTATTCAAATTTTCATAAACAAAAAGTAAGATGTATAATATAACAAATGTGCAAGACAAAAATGTATTTATTTTGTTAAATTGTAATTTGATTTTTAATCATTATTTTATTAAATATAAATGGTAGATACATTTGTTATGTACTGATAAAATAGGAAAAAATTACGAACATTTTAATGTAGTATGTTAGTATATGAGTATATGAGTTAAGTATCTTATTTTTAGCGTCCAAATATTCTATGAGACGTAAAATATTTGATATTAATATTACTTAAACGTACCTATAATCGTTTTTTTTTGCTCTCAACACTTTTTTGTAGCTCTAGGTGTATAATATTTGTGTGATTTTCGTTAAAATATGTAAAAATATAAACTATATATGTAATTTTGATATTTAATCATTCAAGTAATGATTTGTGGACACCCATTGACTGCCTGTATATGATGTTGAAAGTATGTATTTTATCAAAACCGGGTCTTTATTTAAAACTTTTAATCTATTTAAATACCTCTTAGTATATTCCTAAGTCCTAACTGATTTATTTCTATCGTATATTGATTTTAAACCACAAACAATAAATGTACATCACAATACATAGTATAATACTGCCGTCTTAAAATCGCTCTGGTTATAATTTATACTTCCCAAGCCGCAAATCAAAAAGCCCCCGATTAAAAGAATTTAATATTGGCCTTATACACATAATTTGCTGTTTCTTTTTCATTTTTTTTCAGTACTGAATGTTGTCGAATAAAAAAAAAAACTGTGTATACTTTAGTATAGATAGATGTTTCTGTTTTTTTTTTTTTTTTACCGAATTAATGCTATTTGATTTTTCATCAAATGAATTCACGCAATTTCACTTGTAACTAAAAATTTATAATAAAGATTAAAAAAAAATAAGTGTCAAGTGGGTAAAAACTACATATTATTGTAGAATAAATATATGATTGACTCTTATACGAGTACTTAGCATAAGAAATTAATAAATTATTAAAAACTTTTAGTTGATTATATTTAGTATTATATCAATCGATTGCATAACCATTTGAAGGTAAATAATAAGCATATTAATAAATTTAATATTATGTTAAACTTATAAATTAGTTTGATAACCTAACCCAGATGATTACCTTTAAAAATTGACACGTACAATCTAATATTTATCAATATATGTATACAGTTAGAGTATGATATGTTATACTGTATAATTATAATATAGATTGCTTTATTAAAGCAATTTTAAAAATTTCATAATTTATAAAAAAAGATTTATCATATAATACTATTAAATACTCTGAAAACTGTATTCCTTCTGTCAGGCAACAAGTTGTTTCATGTTCATATTTCCTTTTGCTATCCCCATTCTATGTATTAGCTAAAATCAATTTGTAAATTTACTTTTTCTTTTAAGGTAATTTGTTATTTATTTTTTTTCAACTTATTAACATAGTCTTTGCTTTTATAATACATAATAATTTTTAGATAGAAGGAATAACCCTAATATAAAATATTACATAGGTACACTATCATTCTACGAGTAGTAAAAATTCAAAATTTAGGAAGCAATATTTTAACTGATTTTTCTTTTACGTGTGAAATATATAATGACTATTTTTAATATTAACTATTTGTTAGTAATTTACTGATTAAAAAAAATATATTATTTATACAAATTGTAATCACATCTATTGAATTTAATAAGTAAAAAAGCGGGTAAAAGGGTACCTCTCTGCTGTACGTTAGGTGCCGTATGGATCATACGTATATTATAGGAGTGTTAAATTTGAATCCAATGATAGGTATCATTGTATACGAAAAACGATTCTGAACGAAGATGATTTGTCAGCCTAGGAATATCATTTCGAATGGTTTGTGAAAAAGGTGGTTTATGTTTAAATGACCTAAATATACCAGCATTTAAGTTATTTTATAACTATTAAAAGCTAAACTTATGGAAAATATCGTACTCAATTTTCAACTCTTAACTACTTATACAAAAATTTTTATGGACTATACCTACAAAATGATTTGCAAATTTTCATGGTTTTGACGAATTTATGTCAATATTTGAACCCCTAACAATAATAAATAAAAATTGTGCATATGTATTCTTATAATTTTTTAATCATTTATACTTTATAAAAGAACTTATGAGGAACTTTGCATTAGATTTTCAAGTATTTTGATAGGGCCAAAAAAATTAAATCGACACATAAAAAAACAGTTTTCAGAAAAATTGAAAATTTCAGTTGTCTATAAATAGGTAGCTCAAAAAAAGTAAAAATATTTTGAAAATTAAATCATGTAAAGAAAACGCCAGTCTAAATAACTGGTAAAATTTTCAAGTATCTTCGACTTATAATTTTTGAATATTAACAAATATTTAAAATCGTTTGAGGATAAATCGTTATCGTTACGCTATTTCGTAAAAATTTAAAATTCAAACGCACATAAAATTTTTCCTATATAGATGCTTCGAGTTTTCTCTATATATAAATGAAGGAAAAGTTATGGAAAACTTAGTATTGTATTTTTAATCCTTAGTTATAAACAAAAAAAATTTTATGATTTTTCAACTTCAAAATTACTTCCAATTTTTCGCATTTTCGACAGATTTCGTAAAAATTTTAACTATAAACGCTTATAAAAAATAATTGTTTTTAGCTACAATAAGAAAAACTCATAAGGAACCTTGTATTAAAATTTAAAAATTGTTTGGTTATCCAAAATTATTTTATTGACACTTCAAAAAAAAAAAAAAATTCTCATAAAAATCGAAAATTTCAGTGGTCTACAAATAACTCAATATAAAATCAAAAATTTTTGAAAATTTAACTGTTTATAGATAAAACTGACATAAAAATTAATGCTACAAATTATGATTATGCGGCCAATATTAATTTTTTATGCTAAGTATAAGAGTCAAACATATATTTACTCTACTATAATATGTAGTTTTAAACCACTTGATACTTATACTTTTTCTCATTAGTATATATTATTGGTTTTAAGTCAAATTGCGTGAATTCATTCGTTAAAAAAATAAATAGTATTTATTTTGTAAAAAAACAGGAACACCTATCTACACTAAATTGTTCACTGTTTTATATTATTCAATAACGTCAGGTATTGAAAAAAAGGAATAACACAAAAAATTATGAGTATAAGGGCAATAATAAATTCTTTTAATCGGGGCTTTTTGATTTGTGGTTTAGGTAGTATAACTACAACCAGAGCAATTTTAAAACGGCAGAATTATACTATGTATTGCGATGTACATTTATTTTTTGTAGCTTAAAAACAGCCTATGATGGAAATACAAAGGTAAGACATACATTTAAATGTATTTAAATAGATTGATAGTCATAAATTACAACGAACGCATTAAACTTTTTTTAACTTGTATAAATTTTATACAAGTCAATTGTTCTAAATATTGAATATCTTACTATGATAACGAAATAATATGATGTCCTCGTTGAATGTGAGCAGACTACACTATATTTTTAGGTGCAGTAGAATTCATGATGATAGCACAATTTTATAAGCATAAAAAAAATTACAAGAAAATTTAAACATTTATTATAACATCAGTATTATCAATAATTTAATACTACATCGAGTCAATAATATAATAGTGCATATATGTATTTTATATATATTTTATAAATATCTTATACAGTAATAATTGATTTAATACGAAATTTAATGTTATAGGCGCTGCGTTTCTATCCGGATATGTTAGACTCGACGTCGTTTTTTCTGATCAATTGTTTTGAATTCGTTATGATTGGACATGTCATATCTCATATATGGCACTTATTTATTGATAAACGATTATCTATGGTTTTGTATAAACTAGAAACGATCCACGAAATATTGATAAAACTTAATGTGGTCAGACCAATGAAAGTAAAAATGAATTGGTTTTACATTATTGGAATCATTTTAAATTTTATAGCATTCAATATACGTATATTCATGATTATAAGACGTAATTTTTTCAAAAAAGTACAATCTTATATATCACCGGTAATTAATAGCATTATACAATACTTGATACTGATGTACAAAGCAATTAAAATAAATCGTCAATTAAATTGCTTATTGTTATTTTATGTTAATTTTATTTTACTATTTTATCTAGTTAATCTGTTGAAAGTTACAATTATTATTATTATTTAACCAATGATTAAAGTTAATTTTTTGTTATTTATAGTCCATAATTTAAAAAAAAAAACACGCTGAATAGGATACAACTTTTATAAACTAATCATCTCATAATATTAGGTCAACATGGTCGCTTCAGGTTTTTGTCAATGCATAATTTAATTTTTTTTTTTACTAAGTTTTTTTTACTACGAAGATTACACGATCACTTTCAATTTGACCTTTATGGAATATGCCACATTAATCCAAGAAAACTACTAACTTTATCAAACAAAGCCTTTGCATACTTAGTGATTCAAATTCTATTCAAATTAAATAAAAAATAAGGAGAGATTATAAAAGTGTATAATAAAGTAAAAGTAGATTATCAACTACTTCTAAACATTAATAATATTATATTTTTAATATTTTCTGTTAAACTATCTACATACAATGTTATATCATGTTTTATGGTGTAACTTGTCTATTTGACAAATGCAACAACTCTTTTTGTAGGTATTCAATATTTTTAGTTTATTTTTTATAATCCAAGATAGCTATTTTATAAAAACAATTTTGGTGTTTAAGACTTTAAAATTTTTAAACGATTTTTAATGTTTGTTAAAATTCAAATTTATTTCTTGCTAATCAATGTTACTGTAGTAGTCGATTTTTAATTTGTTTTTTTCAAAAATTATTTTTGTTATCATTAATTATAGGTAATCAACAAATATATTTTATTATAATTTAACATGACCACGTTTTACACACTCGATGACCGATACACAACAAATTAATGTCATAACACAGTGGTGGCCAACCTTTTTTTAACTCGGGCCATAAAAAAATTTTTTTTGACCGCGGGCCATAAACATTTTTTTTACTTTTAAGTCATCAGAATTTTAGGTATAGGTATATAATTTTGTATTACTATATATTGCTATAC
>VUJU01002053.1:15939-36002 GCA_009835225.1 Aphis craccivora | reverse complement strand
ATACCTGGTATACGCTATTCGAACGTATAATAATGATAAAAATGCGCAGTCCACAGGGACCCTGAGGGGAATTAGTGGACAAGCATCGTGGCAATCGACGATATTTTCACGTGTATATGTATTATGTATAATATATAGTGTATATTATTATTATCATATCTGACGACGAGAGCCCACCGAGTTCGTTTTAATAATACATTTTTTATCTGCAGGATACGCGCAGTTTGTCGTGGGTGGCTGATTTAATTTTAATATCGTCCACACGACCGCCGCTCCGTCCGCACCTACACCTAATTGTTTCATTTTTCGGTTATAAATGCGCGGGCTGGATCTAGTTACATATATTACGACAGTGAAAATATATATTATTATAATTTATAAAAATGTACAGAATCGAAAACGGACATAATATTATACTGTCGGAACTTGGAGCCCGGAGGATGTGTCAGTTATGTTTGTGCCTATATGTATAATTTGGGCTCGAACTTCGAAGTAACAATAGTATTATAATACCTATCGCGACATCGCGATATCGTGGTCGTGGTGCATTGCACGACGTTCGTTTTTCATGCATGTTTGAAAGATTTCATTATACTTAACTATTTAATACTTTAAAGCAACCAATTGTGCATAAATACGCTATAGGTGTAATAGCATATGACATATTGCGTATTTGCATGTATTATAATAGCAATTTTTTTATTAATTCTTATATTATTTGATCAATGAACACAAAACGCTGATTTGTATATTTTATAACAATATAATTTTTACTATGTTATACGAATGCATTAATGTATACATATTTATTTATATATTATTTATTTTTAGTTTTATAAATCCTTCAATAATATTTCATAAACGTTTATTACAAACCATTAAACGAGAATGTTATTATATTAGCAGGTACCTACTTATATTTTTATATAGGTACGTTTCAGAATGAAATAATTGGATATTACTTGAATAATTTAATACTTACCTACCTACGTATACCTATTGGGTCGATTACGAAAGATCAAATTACGTTCATACTCCATGATGAATTTGATAATTTATGTTATATTTTTAGTATGGCATCTAAATAGATCAAAATGTATTGATTAAAAATTAATTATAGTACATGGTTAGATGTTGTCCTAACTCCTAATACATTATATTTATATAAGTATATATATATAAGTAGGTATAGGTACTTACGCATGATATATTATGTAACATTATTAGTATGAATAAAATATACGTTAGCATAAATTTTATTGATAATAACATTATCCTAACTTTTAAAACATATTTGATTCTATAAAATAATCTTGTCAGAAAGCCTAGGAATATTAATTTCGATTTCTATGCCTGAAAATGGTCACGAAGACGAAAAGCCCCTTTGTATGTCACAAAATATTCTTATCTAAAATACAAACTATGAAAGTCCAATATTGTTGTATTTTTATTACAGATTCCACAACAAATTCCACTACCATAAGAAGTTCACTTGTTAAACATCTAGCCATTCTAGCCTCAAGAATTCGTCCGTGAGGAAATTACATCGAAACTGACAGAAGTATTCCAGAAATCTTCCTTAAGTTATAGGTACTAGTTATAAGAGTCTCAACTATAAAACTTCCTATTAGTGTAATTAAAAATGTGTAAGCTTTTAATACCTATGTTAAAATAACTAATTATTATACCTACTGCAGATAGTATTATTTTTATCCTTCATAAAAAATAAAGATCAAATATATTATGTAGTAATAATAGAAATTGAAAAGAACATTTTGGAAACAACCATAAAAAAATATAATTTAAGACATATGAAAATATGTCTTAATGTATTATAACTTATAAGCTATCTTATAAGTGATCTGTCGTATATATTATATTTCAAAGTCCGAGGTGGTGAGGTCTAAAATATTTTACCCGGTTTCATTTAATCTCTACACGAAATTTTAATTATACTGCATTACTGCGTATTATATTATATGCATGTAATATGATGTGCATGCATATTGTATAGCATAACATATTCTATTGTTCTATACTGTAAATTAACCGCTTTGGTAAATACCTACACACATGTGTATTTTAATAATTTTATTAATTCATTTAGATATTTATACTACTTTACATGCGCACATATCTACCCACATTTTCCGGGACCTTACTCTCTTGCGTGCAACAGACGTACCTACATATTTTAGTTGACTGGTAAACACGCATTTTTACATATCATTTAATATTATAATAATCGTTTTCGTAGACAAAATCTCTCCAAAATCAAATTCCTTAATAGCATTTATTATGTGTTGGCCGTCGTCACACCTTGTTGTCCGTCGACTTAGGCGTACCTATATTATATACCATCCATGACCCATTCAAATCATTTCCTGTTTCTATCTTGCTGTGACGCGGGTAGACTATCGTGTTAGGACACTTCTACAGAACAGACAATATACATGTAAATACCCACTTATATATTGTGTGAATCATAGTATACATACACGATATAATTTATGTATTAGGTATATATATTATACTGTGCAGCAGTGCAGCCGTGCAGGTGGTTTGCGATGCTACAACGAAATCGGGTACTTCACAGATCTTTATAGAACTTTCCCTTACGAACATTTATTTTTTATTTCTATCGCAAGTTATGTATATCTCTTAATTTATTCCATACTATATTCATAATAGACCTTCACGATGTCGCTAAACCGTTTCTCTACGAAACTAATACAGTATTACAGTATACACACCACCCTGTCAATTTTCATTCACTCAGTTCTTATGGGATACCAATTACCAGCATTAGTTACACACTCACACGTATATGTACGTGTGGTACTGTGATTGATATTTGGCGCGTTTATACTTCTTGAAAAAATCACAACAATTCCACAGTTCATGCCTAGTCCATATACTAATTATTGCTCGTGTACTATATGTCTATATAATATGGTATTTATAAATAAACGTGTTATATAGTCGGCTGTCGGCGTGCGATTTTATCGACACCGTCGTCTTCGTCGCCTCACACGAACGCCACCTCCGCACACGGTATTCAAATTATTGACTTGCCCGCGCGCGCACACCCACCCACCCACACACATAATACGTATATATTAATATTATATACATATATGAGCGTTTTAGCGTCCGGTGAGGGTTATTATGCGCGCCCATGCGACCATGGCGTATACACGAGCCGAGCAATTCCATTACGAGACACACACGTAGACTGTAGATCCCGATTTTTTAACGACAACGACTAGTACTACACACGCACATACATCCGGAGAAAGACTTTACACAATGATAAAAAAAAATTATTATTATTCTCGCGCCGCGTTTCGATTTCAAAACAGTCGACGGTGGTTTTTTTTTTAATATCGTTGTTTTTAAAAGGACCGATAATCCATCGATAAGTATATTTACAGCACGGAACAAAATGTACAAAATAAACACCCAAATGCAACACGGTGTTGTTAACCCACACACACACACACACACACACATACACACACTCGTAAAATATACGCACACTTTACTGTATTACGCTCGTATATATTATACACGTTTAATATAATAATAGATACCTACTGTGTATATATATATATATATAAACACACACACACACACATACATATGACAATACCATTACGAATTCATCATCGACTATTCAACTGTTCAGCGGTAAAGTATATTATGTATACTATAATAGGTACGTACCTATATGTACATGAAACACTCGCGCATTGTGCAGCGTATAAAGCGAAAAAAAATTACAACGGCACAACAATATAATATATACCTATGTACTTACGTGTATATATATTTATAATATACACAGAACGTCTAAAAACTTTGTTGTATTTTTTTGCGGTGGGCGTATTGTAAAAATGTATACCTATATAATACATGTGCGTTATACTGGCCAACTCTCATCGTTACAAATATTATATATACATAATATTATTATAAATATAGTAGGCATGAGTTTTATTATTATTCGTTTTAAATATGCGCGCGCGAGAGTTTCTCCTGTGGCCCTAACCTGTACGGAGTGCGTGGGCCGCATAACCTGAATGGCGAGCCCACTATACGTAGGTACAGTGTACACAATGCACACACACACACACATATCCTTGATTCGTATAACACAAAAAACCTTCGTTCAAGTTTTTTCATCATCATCATTTCCAGCTCTGTTTCTTGTAGAGCGCCGAAAAATCGCTCCTCTGCTTAACGGTATATACCCATAAGTATAATATAGGTATGTATAAGCTCGTCTGTCACTCATCCGACGGAGGTGCGTCGTGTTTTTCCGACACTATATACAATTTATATAATTTACACACATACGCTGCAGACAGTATATATTTAGTATAATTAATTGAGTTCGGAGGTTGCAGTTCGCTGCTACCGTGTGGTCGATTGATACTGCAGTTTCTGTGACTGACGTAGCCACGTAAGTATACATGTCTTTATTTAATATACTATTATTCATTTATATAGGTAAGTAGATACCTAGTTGATGTACAATACGTAGTTATTGCAACATTCAAGTTTTTAAGAAAATAAGGACGTTTATAGAGTGTAAACACATCGAGATAAACGCGGGTTTCCACTACATACGTGTACGTGCAGTAGGTGCATAAAAATACTTTTCTGTGATTGGTTGGAACGTATAAACTTTCTGGTATACCAAAAGCTTACCGTGTATACCAACCAAACACACAAAATAATTTTTTAAGCACGTACACGTACGTATGTAGTGGAAACCCGCCTTAACGGTGTGTAACGGAATAAGTTCAGTCTCGACAACGGTTACCTAACCGTAGATAACCGTGGTCTCGACGTCGGATTGTATCTATATAGTATCTATACATTATGATTTTTGTAAATAATGTATTATTAATTATTATACTTATATATAATATTACATACTCAAAAAATGATGACTTTTGAAAAGAAATCAGTGAGTTTGAGTGATTAAAATTGTAAATTTGAAACTCTTGATATTTTGTTAATGAATTGTGGTACATACTTATAACTTTAAAAGGTATATGCAGGGCCTGATTAACCAATAGGCTAAGTAGGCTATAGCCTAGGGCGCCAATCAGCCAATGGTAAAATTGGGGGCGCCAAAAATTTTTGTTTTTTACGAATGTAGAACTTAGAGGCGCCAAATCAACCTTAGCCTACTGGCGTCCAACTCTTTAATCAGGCCCTGGGTACATGAAGAAATTAAGCATATAATAGCAATAATATGTTGTATTGTTGTATACTATAGGTTATACACTGCTAGGTTCGAATTCATAATTATTATAGTATTGTACAGACAAATAGCTAGTTAGTTTCAATAAACTCACTTAATATAATTAATTTTATAATGTATAGTATACATTATAAATACATAATTTAAGGTAGTCTGGAAAATACCTTTCGAACACGACTATCAATAACATAGCAATAATTGCTGCGTGTAACTATGTCAAGATTTATTATCACTATCAGAGTTAATAATGATAAAAAAGAAGGTTCTAATATATTATGCTATAATAGCAACAGACTCTCGTCTAAATGTCGCATGGACCAGGTGGGTTGGAGGAGAAACTCAGAGGTTCGTCCTACGGACTGTAAAGCAAAAACGTGAAGGCGTGTGATTTATTTGACATGCGTTCAGCAAACATTGTATTAAAGCCGAGTACCTATACAACTGCACAGGTACGAGGTATTCAGGAATATATATATATGTAGTATTAAATTTAAATTGTATATAGGTGTATCATAAAAGTAAACCTACGTTAATATGATAAAAAATTTATCTTATGTAGAAATCAAAATTGATCGATGCGCCACGTTATTTGTTTATCGCATACATCTAAAACAAATCTTTACACCAATTATACTCGTCACCCGAATATTTTAATATATTATTTTACTCAATATATATCTATATATATATTGCAAAAATACGCATTATTCATTTAGTGATTATCGGAGCTAAATCAAATTGTAAACGTAATAATTGTGAATATTTAAATAACATTATCTTATCAACTATTCCTAAGTCAAACACACGTGTGCTCTCTTCAGAAACCGTTAACCATTATTCGGTACCTGGTTACTGGCTACTCGAAGCTGTATATTGTATACAGCGTACCCGTTTCAAACTTTCGTTATTTTCATGATCTACCGTTTAAATCTTTTTATTATGCAGCGTGAAAAATATTATCGTTTTTGTTGTCAAAGAACGTTTGAACGATGACAACGATATTTTAATGTTTTGTACTCTGGTATCTGGTTATTATTAAATACCCGTATTATATTCTATATGAATCTATAGTTACACAGATAATTTTGGTACTTACGTGATTTCCGAAGATCACGTGAACCGTACAGGTAAATCGTAATAAATTTTATGGGTAACTGCAGCGGCAAAAATTGTAGAACCCATCATTTCGCGTGATTTAGCACAGTTTTATCGATCGTCAGGTAAGTAGTCAACAATAATAATGATTAATGAAACGAATCACAGAGCGAGCGGGAAGTTATTTTTTTCGTGAAAAAGAATTAACACGTCTACCGTGAGGACAAGGTATCACAATACCGCACGCGACCAACGACCGTACAGAACTGACTGCGGCCGCCGTTTTTTAGCACACACGCGGTGGCGGCGCGCACCGGATAAGAAAACATAATAGTATATAAGCGTATAACACCGGGTGGGGCCTCTTCTTGCCGCCACCGCCGACGGACCGGTCAACCTACGGGAACAAACGAGGCTATATCGAGCCCCGCAAATTGTATGGATAATGAACGAGATTTACGCACACATATAGCATAATATACAGTATTTTACGTACCTATATGTATTAATATAATAATATGTAGGTACAATTTATATACTTGTGTGCGGAATACTACGCGTTTACTCCAGCAACAGCGCAGCAGACATCAAATTCAATAAATAATTCATTTTCCGAATATTTTGTGGTCGTCGAGGTGGTATATAGGTTTTATTAAATTTTTTTTCATTGTTCACGTAACCACCCCCCCCAGCGAAATTTGCCATCTTTTACGGGTCCGGGGTCCTATTAATGAATAATGATTCATTATATTGATTAATGATAATTAAAAGAAACGGAATGTTCACAAACGTAATACAAATAATACAATATAATAGTTTATCCATTTTACGTATTTATACTTTATAGTTTAGACACAAATCATATTTAACATATTATACACCTACATTAATACTGAGTACCAAGGTATATTGTAAGGCGCTATTGAGCATTGTTTGCGATATTGAGAAAAATTTTTGCGCTGTTAGAAATACATTTTTATGTTGTTGCTAATGTTAAAATTTGTAACGATAATATTATGGGTGAAGAGGTTGGTGAAATGGTGCGTATTTTAGTGAAGTGATTTTAAAATTTTAAATATTACATGTTATTCATGTTAAATTATTTTACCAGTTGTACCTATGTATTATTTTAAAGATTATTTTTCAAAAGTCGATTGCCTTACCGGTACTTGCTTACGCCCAGAGGCACATTAAAGGTTAATATATGGGGGTGCACAATTAGTTTGCGCCCCTGGTATATTTTATGAATCCTGAAGTATGAACAACTTAAAAAAATGTCATCGCTACGCTTGCTATTAAAGTTAATTATTTTTATTTCATACAAATATTATAGCAACTTAAAAATCTTCTTATTTTACTAACTATTAATTATCTAGGTATTAGGATCAATGATTTTTTTTTTAATAGTACCTACTGGAATATAGAATATTTATATCGTAAGATCATTCTATTTAATTACCTAACTAATAAATAGTACCTAAGTAACTTCTGTACCTATTTGTAATTATTTATGGAAATATAGTAAACATTGATTTGTCACATAATAAATGTGTCTTTATTAACAATAAATTCAACTTTATTAAAATAACGAATGACAAATATTATATATTATTAATTATAAATAATAATAAACAAAAAAGAGTGCCATGTATAATAAACTGTTTACATGTTTATGTATAATATATTGTTAAATAAATCTAGTAGGTATCTACATATACTATGAAATCATTTTATATACCTATATAATGTGTTTAGTACATTGTTATAAAATTTTTATTAGTTATTATTTCTCAATTCTGTGTTTTCCATTATATACATTATATTAGTATGGTTTAGTATGGTTTTTGTAAATGTAGACTGAAGGAGCTTATTGTATATATACATACAAAAAAAAATCAGAAAAATTTACCGCCCCCAAAAATCTTGCTCCCCTGCTTACGCCGAACATAGACATAGTTCCCATGTACTTGTAAGTTGTATGATTTAGTATCAACTATTATGTATAGTGTATAATACATTATTTAGTATTTAGGTATATGAATTATAAATATAACATTAAAATAGATAGCGGGCCTTGGTTTCTTTCAAATCAATATTTCAGTAATTCCACCAATAATTATTTTACAAATCGTTGGCTTTCTACTCATTGTACTTACTGGTATATTGTATTCATATTTGAAGTACAATATTAGTTTGAGATTGTACTTATAATATCTAGCATAGTGCAGTTTATATTTTTCAAATATAAAGATTACAGGCACATTTTGATAAGTACCTGCAATACGTCTTATTGTCTTAAATAGTATATTTATATGTGAAATATATGTACAGTTTTTGTGAGATGATTCAATTGGATTTTAATCATTTATTTGACTTTTATATTCTTCATATTTCATAATAGTAAGCTGCAAACAATAATACATTTTTTGGTCGATATATATTCATTTTTGCAACGTTTATTAGTTATATCTATAGTTATATAATTATGTTTTTAGTATATTTATATACCTAAAGAATTATATTTTAATAGAGTTAAGAGTAGAGTTATACATGTCAGTATGTGACCTATGATTGAGGGGTAGAAGGAATTTAATGCATTGTTCACAAAAATCTTTAGAATAGAGTACATTATTATTGAAAATGAAAAATGATTTTGAGCAAAGAAATTATATAATAGCCTATATTTCTTAAGATATTTTTTAATATACCTACCAATTTATAATTTTAATTTAGTAAAACTGTAGGGGAAAAAATAAACTGAATTTTATATTAAATAATATTGCATACCAGATTTTATCGAAATATCTATTGAAAAGAGTGCATATTTATTATTTTATACATTTTTAAACTTCAGGAAATACTACAATAAGTGACTTATGAGTTAGGAAGAACCCTAAAGTTAGCTTTTCTTAAAAAAAATTGAAAATTGTATATAATTTAACAACAAAATAATTTGCAGCATTTTTGTTTTCTTGATCAATTTGGTCTAATTTAATACTAAAAATTACCATCTATCAGTTAGTGAATAGAAAATTAATACAAATTAGACAGTTGTATTCTTTTGATAAATACTAGTTTTTATTGAGTAGAGTACTGTAAACGGATGTGTTAAAATTGAATTCAATGATAAACCAAACACCAAAGCATATTATAAAAAACAATTCTGACCAGATAGTCTAACGTTTTGGACCATATCTACATCCACAGCTATGGTTAGCTCAAGGGTGTATACTAGAAGGACCATGACTACAAGGTACAACCTTAAAACCTTAAATAATCTTGGATAATATTACAGATACAAAAGTAAAAATATTAAACAATTATTTAATAATAAAAATTCTTTATTCATAAGCCTTAAATATATTGTTTGAAAACTTATAAATAAAGTTCTTAATAAACAATATTGAAAAAAAAACAAATTAATGTCTTATTTATGACAATCAGTTTAAAAATATACATACATTGATACATAGTTAATATATATTATGTATACTTATACCTATAATAACATTTTGATCTATACTTATTTTAGATTAAGAAAAATTAAATAAAATGTAAACAATTTATTGTTGTTTAGACGACAGATCTTAAATAATTATTTAACTTAGGTAAATATCAGTACCTCATTTTGACAAACTTGAGAAACCTATTGACTTCATAAAAATAACTCAAAATTCTTAACAATAATAGACTTACAAACTTTAAATGCTCTTATTTAACAAAATGAATTACAATAATACTTAGACATAAAAATTTTAAACATTTAAAAAGTTAATTCTTCGGGATATTCTCCAGTGAGGCATGCTGTACAATGCCCAACTTCAACAGCATTTCTGTTTGGCATTTTTTCTGTAACTGCTTCTTTAAGTCCTTCGACGGATAAATAAGCAAGGGTATCAGCGCCTGTAGAATATAAATACATATTATATCTTAACAGTTTTAATTATAGATACATAACATATTGTTGTAATACAGTTTACAACATTAGATGTATTATTATAGAACAAACCAAGAATAGAACCATATATACGATTTTGCATAGTGAAATGCCAAATTTGAAAAAATAATTGTTATTAGTTACTACATAAAATATTTCACTAATAATTTTAAGTTGGGCAAAACGAACTTTGTGTTGTTATTTCCAATCCTAGAGTAAATTGTATTATTTAACTTAAAAGTAAGACTATCTATAGCACCTTATAGATTTGTATTGACATTTTAATTTAAAAGTGAATTATAACTTAAGTTAAGTATGTAAAATATTACAATTATAAAATAATCATAACTCGCTTTAGAATTGAAATATCAATAAAAGCCTATAAGGTTCTTATGAAGATATTCTTACCTAAAAGTTGATAATTTTAGGTCAGTTTATAATAATATTAAACCTTTTAACACAATTACACAAAAGTGAAATTTACTGAACACAAATTTGTCATATACCTATTTTTAAGACAGTTAGGTCTTCTTAATACACTTACCAATATGTTTAGCCAATTGTTCAATAGTTAGTTTATTAGCAATAAGTTCAGCTTTAGTTGGTATATTAATTCCCATATTACAAGTAAATTTAAGAGGAGGAGAAGCAACTCGTATATGAACTTCCTTGGCTCCTGCATCTCTCAACAGTTTTATAATTGGCCCCATTGTGGTCCCTCTTACAATAGAATCATCAATAAGAATTATTCTTTTTCCAGCTACATTTTCAACAATAGCACCAAATTTCTTAGCGACACCTAACCTTCTTAATCGTGCATTAGGTTGAATGAAAGTTCGGCCAACATAACGATTTTTATACAATACTTCTGCAAATGGAATATTGGACTGAAAATAGAAGTAACCAAAATAAACCAATGGTCCAATAAAATAAATTTAAAATACTCACTTTTGTTGAAAATCCATGAGCAGCAGCAGTTCCAGATTCTGGAACAGAGCTAACAATATCAGCTTCAACAAAACTTTCTCTGGCTAACACAATACCACTCCTCAATCGCACTGAATAAACCATTTGTCCTACAATACATAAGTAAAAACTTAAATCTTAAACAATGAATTAATAATTTAATCTTTAATTATTTTTATAACACATTAAAAATTAAAATAAAGAAAATCAATAAACTTATTTTATATTCACCTTCATATATACTATCAGGTCTTGCAAAGTATACATATTCAAAAATACAAAATGCTTGAGGGCGATTGTGAGGTCGATCCATTACAGACACAGTATGAAATCCTTCTTTTGTAAACTCTACAATTTCTCCAGGATAGACATCTCTTACATACTTAGCTCCCATTGAAAGAAAACCACATGATTCAGATGATACAACCCAACCTTCTTCTGCTTAACAAAATAGAATTATAATTATAACTTTTTGGTGATAACTGTTAATATGTAATTTAATTAAAATTACCTTTATTTGATTCAGTTAACGACATCAGTTTTCCAATGCAGAGAGGTCTATTACCATATGGATCACGTACCCCAAATATCCTATCTTTTTCCATTATAACAATAGAATAAGATAATTTGGTAAGTTCCATAAAATGTCTAATACGTGCTGGCCAATCGGGACCATCAATTTCAATATCAGGAGGATTCAGACATAAAGCTTGTGTAATTAGTTCACTATCTGAATGAGTTGAAAGACCAACTCCTCTAGCTAATACCTAAGTATAAAATATATAGGTATATTAAAAATATTGAACATAATAATTTATAGTCATTTAATGTCAGGCATACCGAGCTAATTTTAAAATATAAATATGGTTTGGAGGGCATGGTGTGTAAATTATGAATGAAAATCAACAAACTAATGCAAAATTATGTATTATTTACCATACGCCTTAATCTTCCTGCATTAAATAATTCTCCATTATGGGCAACTGCTAGAGCACCATGAGCAGAGTGAACAACAAAAGGTTGACAATTGACTTCTTCAGAACCAGCACTAGTAGAATACCTTGTATGTCCAATTCCAAGATTACCTACAAGTATTACAATATAACTTATATAATATTACTAAATAATAATTGACCAATACATTTTATAAATTGATAATTATTACCTTTGAGTTTTTTTGTTGCTTCATCATTGAAGATATTACTGACCAAACCCATGCCTTTTTTAACATTAAAGTGTGTATGGTTGTCACCTTCACTCATAGCAATACCAGCACTTTCTTGGCCTCTATAAAATTTTAAATAATAATTTTTTTTGAAATTTTTTTTTTTACTGTATTATATAGTAGAAAAATAAGCGTACATTTAAATCTTATAAGTATAACTTTAGTTTAGTTTAGGATAGTGTACAGCAATATAAGTGAGATTTTCCCCCACGTCAAACATCCTCCAGCCACTACAAACTTCAAACTACAAACTTTCTTTACATCAGTCTCTTGTGCAAAAAATTTATAAATTACATAAACAGAGTTTATATATAATACTAATGTTTAAATCATTTACATAATTTTAAGATGAAATATAAGAATTTTAACTAAATAAGAAATTTTTTTGAACAAATACTATTTTTATTTTTTTGTCTATTCAGTGATTAGTATACACACAATGATAGTCATTTTTATAAATGGGTTACAAAAATGTGTAAGTAAAATTATTTCAAAATCATAACCTAATCATGCTGTTTTGTAAGATATAACAAAAGAGTGTGTTGTATGTCACAAAAAACTTTTGCACAAAATAAGTCTGTATAAATTGTAGAAAATTAGTTAAATTTTATACTAAGATACTACATATACTATAGATTTAAAACTAAAACATGAGATTACCGATGCTGTAATGCTAATAATCCAAGACAAATAACTTGGGCTACATCTACATCTGTTGGCCATGGATCAGAAGCTATACAACCAAACACACCACATTCATGACGCAATTGCCTATCATCTTCTTCAACAGACATATTTAACTCTAAAACAAAATAAAATAGAATCCATTATATATTAAAGTGTGTAAATGTATGAATTTACATGTATGCAATAAATTAATTCAAATAAAATAAACTACATTTTTGTGAGATTTAAAAACAAATAAGACATATATATATATAAATAAAACAAATAAGAGATAGTGATGAGTTATTATAATTTAAATTAAACAAAATGAATCAAATTAATATGTATGCATACCAATTATTAATATTGAGACCTATTAAATACCAAAAATATTAAAATAATTGTAGTTTTGGATATTTTTTTTTACAACCAAAATGTGTTGAAACAGAAATTTTAAGAAGGATAAAATTATCATCAGTGGTCATAAAACATAAGTGGGCTTTAGTTTTTTTTATGGTATCTCTAATATTATTTTATTACATAATATCTACAGTTTGAACATTTGTAACATTGACCCATGTAGTAGTAGGTGAAGGAATAACAATAATAATAATCGTTACACATCGCGATTAAATGGACTGTAGGTCATAAACTTAAAGAGTGAAGATATCAAAGTTTATCAAGAAAAATAAACTGACGTACGAACATTACTAACTATCGACATGTACATAGATAAGCTACACGATAATAGTTTTTAAAAATAGTTACCATGAAATTAATTATTTAAATTATTAATTTAATTCGAAAATGAATGATGAATAATTTATTACTAAACAATAATTATGTTTTAAACTGCACAAATTATAATTAAAATCAAAATAAACCAATAGGAATAAAATCACGTAAATAGGTACTTACACCAATTTCAGGATTTAAGACAGACGGGAAATGCCAAAACAGCGCTGAAACAACACTTATATAGTCTGGTAATCCGGTCCAGACTCCAGGCTATCTCCGGCACTCAAGTCTCGACTGTGGCAGTGTGGTGTGTGCGTTCGTCTATTGCGCATTTGCTTTTCAAATTTTTGATACCCGCTTTGACTGTTTTAAACACGTTTTTTATTTACGTTTTCAATAAGCCGCCAAAGTCCAAACTGATTTAAATCTTAAAAATAATAAACGATTTTTAGGTTAGTTGTTATCAACCCGCAGACGGCCGATAATATAATTCGTTTATCGTTGGAAATTGGCGGGATCCAGAAAAAATTGGGGTTATAGACTTATAGTTGTTTTGACGTTATAACCATAGTGCCGAAGTACCGAAGTCGATTATCGAGTAGGTCCGGCAATCATCGTCGTCTAAGGTCCAACATTCCAACACTCGTAGACCAGCGGTCACATACTGTGTCATATAGTACTTTATACACCACACCGTAATCTTTTTAACTTGTTGATCATTTAACTTCAACAACTCTTCGATATCTCTCTCGTGCGGGCCAATTCATTTTTTTAAAAAAATACTTACATTTTAGAAATGGCCAAACCCCAAATAAAGGGTGATTATAAAATAGATTATTTAGTTCGTTTTTCCAAAAACTTGCTAACGTTTATTTCACTTTGTGATTTATCAAGGCCTAGGTATTGGTGAATTGATCATCGAGGGAAAAACCAAAATGGTGTACGATCTACCTGAGACGGGCAATGTCTTAATGGTGAGCAAAGACAGAATAACTGCTTGGAATGGCGCCAAAGGTGATGATATGGAAGGCAAAGCAGCCATATCTACAGAAACAACGACAGCAATATTTAAAGTTTTACAAGATTTAGGTAGGTTATGTATATTATACACTCTCTAGTTTAACATTTATTCAATTTTTAAGTAACTAAATGTGTATATTGTATGTATTTACTCATTAATCTTTTTGTCTTAGGAATAAAAACCGCATTTGTTTCGAAATATGGTCTATCCGATAATACATTCATTAGCAAAAAATGTTCTATGATTCCAATTGAATGGGTATCTCGTCGAATTGCTACTGGTTCTTTTCTAAAACGTAATCCAGGAGTAAAAGAAGGTTATAAATTTACTCCACCCTTAGTGGAAACTTTTTTCAAGGTATCTTTAAGAAAATATTTCACTATACTTTATCATTAGTTGTTTTGAAACCTATTACCTATCAATCAATGTTATTGTATTTTTTTTTATATTTATTTAAATTAAAAATAGAGATTAATTATTAAAATGTATTTCATTTTAATATGTTTGACATTTAAGTTACAATTTAAAATATTTTATAAAATTTCCTTGTGAAATTAATTTTCTTGTTGTATTTCTTTGTTTAGGATGATTTAAATGATGATCCTCAATGGTCTGAACAACAGTTGCTATCTGTAGAGTTTAACATTGGAAATGTATTAATTGGAAACGCTGAGTATGAGATAATGAGAAAAACTACTATCTGTGTATTTGAGGTGTTGGAAAAGTTATGGGCATCTAAAAATGTTGCTTTAGTAGATATGAAAATTGAATTTGGTGTTAGTACTGAAGGTATATTATTATTGCAATAATTTGAAAAAATTAAAAACACCTATGTAATTTATTTTATTTTAGGTGAAATATTAGTAGCTGATGTTATTGACAATGATTCGTGGAGATTGTGGCCTAGTGGAGACAAAAGATTAATGGTTGACAAACAAGTATACAGAAATTTGGGTACTGTCACAGCTGCTGATATGGCAACAATAAAAACAAATTTTAAATGGGTTTCTCAACAAGTTCAAAGTTTTTCTGATAAACAATCTAATGGTTTAGTAAGAATTTATTTTTAGCCTAGAAACATTTTGATTCTATGCAAGTAAATTAATTTGAATTGTTAATATAGGTTGTGGTTGTTATGGGTTCATCTAGCGATGAAAGTTTTGGTAAAAAGATTGCAGATTATACAAAAAATGTATTGGGTATAAATACTGAAATTAGAATTGGATCTGCACATAAAAGTACTGAATTCGTTTTAAAAATGATTGATAAATATGAAGGTAATACTAAATAAATTATTAAGTACGATATATTATTAATATTTTAAATATTTTAGGTCTCAGTATTCCTGTTGTCATTGTTGCTGTAGCTGGTCGTAGTAATGGCTTAGGTCCAGTAATAGCAGGGTATACTAACTTGCCAGTTATAAACTGCCCACCTTTAAATGCAACTAATGTTAATTTGGACATTTGGTCTTCTTTAAATGTTCCATCTGGTACTAAAAATTATTTAAATATTATGAACTTGTATCACGTACATATGAAATATTATTTTTGGTTTTAATAATTATTCTTAATTAGGTTTGGGGTGTGTAACTGTAAGGGAAGAGGAAGGAGCTGCTCTGGCTGCAGCTCGTATTATTGGACTGTCCGATCCCCTAGTTTGGTGTAAGCTCAAAACACAACAGTTGGAAAAATATATTAGTTTAATAAAAAGTGATCAAGAAATTGTTTCAAAAAATGAATAAGTTTAATACTTAAATATTTATGAACATTACTATATTTTATCAATGTTATTTTTGAAATATTTTGTTGAATTATTACTATATAATTTAAAACAAATAAAATCTTGAAATGAATAAAACAAAGAATCATTTGTAAAATTTGTTATTTAATAATTAACTGATAATAATGAATTATTATCAGTAAAATAGCATATTCATATACATACTTGTGATTTCCTTAATAAGTATATGCATATATTTTTGATAATTTATTTAAAATTAATTAGTACATTTTATCTTGTAACCTTATTAATATGTTTCTCAGAACTGAACATCATAGTAATCATCTATTTAATAGATTCTATAATATTATCTATTTCATGAACCTAGTTTTAATAGCATAATATAAAGCATACTGCATTATCAAATAATTTTATTTGAAAATAAACTATATTTAATGTCTACAAGTTGACTAAATAATTTAAATTAATTATTTAAATAGCATTCGTTTTTAGTTCCTTATTATTGATTTTAACATTTACAGTTAAGTAAGTCTGATAGAAAACTTTTTGTAATACAATCTATTTGAATTGTGTTAATTGCTCTAGCTTTGTACTCTCCTTGAAAATATTATAAATGTATAAAAACACAACACTTGAAATTATTATAATATTGAAACAAAAATGTTGCATGTTTTTTTTAATTTAACTTTTTTTTTATTATTAAAAGAAGGGCCTCGGCGGCATGGACCACTGGTCTTACAAATGTTTAATTTTTACATATTATATATTTTTAACTTATTCCAATGGTTTTTATATTTTGGTTTGAAATTTGACAGTTGTTATGGACTATGGTGTTAAAAATTGACGTAAGTATGTAGTATTTTGGCTTATGATTCAAGAAGATTGAGACTTGTTCTAATGTTGAGAAATAATCAGCATTCAATAAGTACCTATGTGTTTGATAGTGACTTAATCACCGCGGACTGAGCATATTGGAAGTTCTTTGTAGGTCGTTAAGAATCTGAGGGTGATTTGGATGTGTCCAATTCTAAGTGTCTTGTTAAGGCAACTTCGAATTGTCTAGGTATTTCAAAGAGGAATGTTCAATTATCGATGATTAGTGGCGTAGCCAGGTAGGCCCGGGCTTACCCACTTTTTTCCAAAAATGTTTTATATTACCTACCACGTTTTTCATTTAATAAAAATATCCATTAATAATCCTTATTACATCAAAATATCTTATCAAAAAAGTGTCTAGCTACGCCACTGTCGATGATATATTTAATATCAATATGATTTAATTTATTAAAATTCGATCTTTATTACTGATGCCATTTTATTTGTTATTTACTTATTATTAGTATTTATAAATCCCTGAAAGAAGTAGTTTGTGAGAACGATGATAGTAGAAAAGTGCGGTTTTGACTGTGAGATTATCGAGCTCATTTTTTTTTTTTTGTATATTAGTGTTCAGGAATCCAAAACAATTTTATTTTATTTATGTTGTTGTTTTGTAGGCCAGTTTCTAATGGATTTTATGTATTTTTATTTTTTAATATTATTAATAGCGCTGATGGAGTCTGTAAAGATGATAGGTGTCTATGAGGTGGTGTTCAGTTATTATAGATCGAGGACTTTTACTATGGCCGTTAACTCTGCAGTGAAAACTGAACAGAAGCTGGAAAATTAGTACCTATACCTACATAAATGCCATATTTTATTGTAATACCTAATAAAATATATACCTAATAATGTAATATAAAACGAACCATAAATGACCCTACACAAATGGGATACCTAGCTAAAAGTAAAGGAGATTATTATAAAGCAAATAAACAAATTTAATTGATTAAAAACATAACAAAATTATTAAAAAAGTGTGATGTTTGTATTTAAATTTTAAAATTTAAATACGAATAGATCTTTGCAGGAAAGAATTTTTAGATTCATATATAATATTGCCTA
Organism: Aphis craccivora; assembly: GCA_009835225.1. NCBI lineage: Eukaryota > Metazoa > Arthropoda > Insecta > Hemiptera > Aphididae > Aphis > Aphis craccivora. Next base: position 17,392 of record VUJU01002053.1, on the reverse strand, counting down.
TATTTAGCCCCGCTTTTGCTGTTAACGAAATGTATATCAGCTATTCTGTGATATTATTTTCATTATACCTATTGGCTTTTAATATTATTATATTTAATTAATTTAAAGTAAAATAGTTAAATACGAATTTAATAGTATAGAATTCAACAATAATATCAATAAATTAATTTTATTTTAACACTATAAGATTGATCGTGAATGAATATAATATAAAACATTGCTTATATTATTAAATAATGATTTTCTTATTATGTTACCGTCATTCAAAGAAATTGTGGAAATTCAAATTGTGTACTTTAAAATTTCAAATAACGATTGTATTTAGTTATTTTACTTAAAATTAATAATTCAATTTACATTTATTAATAATAGATAGAATTCTTTCCACAAGACAAGGCACACTTTACTGTATTAGTGACGCGTCTACAGTTGCAACCACGGTTGTAGATATGCAACCGTAATGACGGTATCGGTTGGTGGTGTCGTTTTTTGCATTCATAGACATATTATATAGATATAATTTGCCTATGGTTGCATTACAAATTACAATAATTATTATAGTCGACTATACTCACATGGTGTCATGGTGATGATATTGATCGTTGTTTTCGTATATTCATGAAAAGTTCAGAAAGTTCAGTAAAGTTACACTTTAGTGAATTTCATCCGATATTTTGTAATTGTGCTCAGTGTCACCTTAAGTTTCATAATTCCGCGTGTTTTCAGTTTGTGAAGATGACATTGAGCTTTCAATACGTAGTTCATTCAAGTCACAAACCCGGTTCATAAAAACCGAAGGAGCAGAGTCGTGGTTTTGGTTCTTTTCCATTCGTACAATCGTACTTCGTTGTGCTTAAACGTGAAGGGCATTTGAGTTATTATTATGGCCATTGCCTGCAGCGTTTTTCAAATCACTGTTTTGCTGTGAATTGACTGTGGTAATTATCATTCGAGGATTGTGCCCATATTTGTTTATATGTTCGTATGTGTTTTCCTCAGTTTTTGGGTGTTTATTAGTTGTACCAGAAATCACTATAGATAAATATGGTTTTATTTTTGTACTTGTCTTGACTCTTGATGTTGCTGCAGTCAGTAGTAACTCGTGTTTGTTAATGTTATTGTGATTTACTCATCTGGCGCGGTTGGTGCTTTCGTGTGTGTGCGGGATCACATCTGTATTATTTCATTATTATGAATTATTACGGATCCCGGGTGCTGGGACTCCACGTTACATCCTAACCGCCACATTGTTGATATGCTGACGTGCCTTTTTCGTTGTATTATTTTCGATTTTTTGGTATAGCAAATTTATTATTGTATATAACTGTATTCTATTTTTCGGGTTCGGTGAATTGCGTTCCAAAAAAAAAAAATATTAATACACAGATAGGTGAATTGCGTCCCCAATACTTTTTGAAATGTTACACACAAAATATTTCATTCTAAGCGATAT
>VUJU01002053.1:0-15885 GCA_009835225.1 Aphis craccivora | reverse complement strand
ACCGTTCGTGACAATAATTGCGATAACATATAATTACAATATAATATTTGTGATTTAAAATTTCCCAACATACACAGTTGACAAGCAGTCGTCCGTCAGTCCGCAGTTGTCAATCATTAGTAAACAGTGTAATTTATTTATTTATTATTAATTTTAAATGGAGTTTTCAATTAGTGAAAAAAATAAAAAAATAGTTATAATTGAAGGTTTTAAATTTCGATTCCAAAAACTATTAAGAAATGACATACAACGTTGGTGCTGCTGTATAAGATCTTGTAAATGTTTTTTTAAATGTGAAAATAATTTTAATATAATAGAACAATCTAAAGAGCATAATCATCCAAAACCAGAACAACAATTATTAAATCGACAAAATATTAGTAATTCTCTTAAAAAAAAAGCTAAAGATGATATTTCGTCAAAACCATCTAAACTTTTACAAGTAGAATTAAAAAGTGGCGGATTCTCAACATTTTTTTTTTTTTTGTGGTTGGGGATCATAAAAAATAATGTGTATTTCTAACGCATTGTGTTTTCAAAATATATATGTATAATAGCTGTTTGCTATATTTTATACTGCTTAATATATTTAAAAAAATAAAATTGACTTCTTTTATTTTTATAAGTTCGGTCAATAACTACCATTAAGTATTGAGTTCAAAAACGAAAAATTTCACGAAAATTGCCTTCATAATTTTGTAAGTCATTAGATTTAGCGACAACTATACGACCATCGTCATTATGGTAACCCCGAAGAGAAATGTCTTGACTCGTTGACTCCCACATAAAATAATATTTTCAATAATTATTGGTTTAATTTTATTCTTGTTTTTTGCGAATTGTTTTGCCCTTCCAGTATTTAACTGTTAGTCAATATACGTGCTTGAATTTATTAACTTTTGAAAAATGAGTAGCACCAAAAAGACATTGTTTGTAGTATTCTAAGAATGAGTGTTTAGTAAATGTTTCGACCATAATAATTATGTCTCCAGTCATCAATTTTTTTTAAAACAAGACTACCTAACAGTTAACACCTACTTGAAAATTGACTCCGCCTTGAGATTTCGAAAACGCTACTCAAAATTTGCAAAATGCACCACCTATATATCTGAATATGATAACAATAAAAATCTCACCAACCATGCATATTTCAATTTAAAGTTTTTCACTTTTTGCCTTTCCAGTGATAATAATTGGTTTTATTGGAAATTTAAAATTCATTTCCGGCGTCCAGACTTAATTTAATACGCCATTGATTTCATTTTTTGATAGTATTTTGTTGTAAAATAAACAAAATATCATTAGTAATGAGATTGCAGTAGAAGGGGATACTCACGCATTATACAGTGATGTAGGTATACGGTCTACAGCATCAGCGATTAGTTGCATATATAGTTGTGGATTAAACGTATATTATATTATTTGCATTTCTGCAGGCTATATAAAATGATCAACTATTATAACAATAAACACAATGTAAGAACTGGTTTTAAACCAATAATATATTAAAAATATTTAATAAATCTGTTATAATAAGTTCAATGTGTCGATTGCTATGGCTATACCCTCCTAGTTCTTAGTGTTCCTACCTATATCCTTATCCGTGGAACCCTTTTTTGTGTGCACTTTTATCAGGGAACCCCTACTTAGAGGTTTCCCGATAAAACTACCCCTTTTTAAAAAAAAATTTACCTATTTTTATTTAGCTTTCAACAATAAGTTACTACAGTTCTATAATTAGAACCTCTACTCTGTTTCAATAGTTTTAATACGTAAAACATTTTTCCCCGCTAGCTACTACTAATTTTTAGTTAGATAATAGATTTTTTAAAGTAATTTTCTTGAAAAATTCTAAAAAAAGCGCTCAAGTTGTGTGGAACTCTGAAGTGATTTTCGCAGAACCCTAGGGTTCCACGGAACGCAGTTTAAGAAACACTGGTCTACTGAACGATGAGTTAGGTACACACGATGGTATATTATAATATGTAGGAAGTAGTAGGTACAGCAGAACCAATTATCATTTTTTTTTATTATTATTATTTATTTAGTTGTTTGATTAATAAAAACACAAATTTTAGCTCTTAAATATTAAGTATATTAAGGTACATATTGTTTTATTGAAAATAATATTATATTGGAAGCCAGTGGCGTAGATACGATTTTTTTCTAGATGGTTTTATATTATATTTATATGATAAAAATTACGAGATATTAGTTCTTCGTTTTTATTTTGTTCTAACCTTTGTATAAAATATTTTGGTTTTAGGGGGGAGCCCCCTACACCACCCCCGTAAATACGCCACTGTTGGAAGCATCTTACAAAAATAAGTAGGTATATGCTTAAATTTGTTTCTAAGTTCTGTGTTACTTATTATTGTACCTACTATTTATACTTAAGACTTGAGGCTTTATTGTAAGTTCAATTTAATCAAGTATTTAATTATTTAAATAAACATTATTATTATAATTAAAATTAAAAGTGAAATGACTGTGTGTTATAAACACGTATTAGGTAACGTATTGCAACGAAACATAGAGATTTAGATTAGGTAATCATAGGCGCGTCCACGGGGGTACAGGGTATGCACCTGCCCCTCTGCGATTTCAGTTGGCACCATGAATTCAGAAAAATTTTTCAAAAACAGGGCTAAAGCCCCTTAGCCCCTTAGGTACGCAGCAGGTTGCACCTTCTGTGTCATAAAGGTCTGGACATGCCTATGTAGGTAGGTAATTATTATTTATTGTTTCCGTCGTTACCATTAAATTATTTGAATTTATTTTATGCTGTAAGCATAAAGCAATAAGCATTCTGAAAATAGGTTGAAGTTTTCATCAAGTCTACTTGAAATTTACTTTCCTAACACAAGTATAGGTAACTGGCAATGAGTTATGACGACATTCTAATTACACCCAATGCCGGTAGTGCAACAAGTTGCTTTCTGCTATTATACTTCTTTACCTTACCTATCCATTGAGATAGCACGCTTTGTTTTCGAGTGTATTACTCTGTGAACTGTGGGAATTAAATGGATGGTTGACACTCGGAAATTTGTAGACCAGACAGAATTTGATGAATAGATACATAAAATATTAGGAAATTAGAAAAACATTGTACATGCACATCTTATATAATTAAATATAAATTATTCGAAAAACGGCCTTAGCTTTCAAACCATATTCTGTTATTTTATGAATATATTTCATAGACGTCATCAGACCTTTAAGTTTAAAGTCCTGGCATTTTTGAAAGCAAAATAAGGTATAGAAATTGAAATTACTCGCACAACAGTAGTTATAAGTTATAACTAAACTTTATTAATTGTGTTAGCCGTTAGGTTAGGTTTATATCCTGCCGGGAAGAGAATGATGGCTAACGCGATATCGAAGACGGCGGATTGTGCCGATCCACGAAAAAAAACTGTCCAGCGGTTCAATCGGGGCTGAGCGCAGAACAGCACTGCAAGAAGTGTGCTATAATTTAGTATTTACTCATTATATTTTGTGAGGGGGATGAGGCAGGGCCTGTCCTGACCCTCCCCCACTGTCCATTATACTGTATTTTCTTAGATATATATAATATATTACATACTTATTGTACTGTTATATATAGGGCTGGGATTTTGATGCAAATGCATCTTTTTTTCTAGTGTTTCAAAAAATTGCTCCGTAAGTATAAAATGTGTTTTGGGCGATGCTGATTAATTTAAATTAATTTTTATTTTGCATTTTTTATCAAAATTATCCTTAAATGCATTTTTAGGGCATTTTTTGAAGATTTTAGGGCATTTTCTTAGTTTTTAGAGCATTTTTTACCATTTGTTCATAAAATGAACGAAAATTGTTGCGATTAACAAGATATTTTCGGCAAACTGACGACGTGCCACGGTAAGATTTATAAATTATATAGCATGACAATCGATTTTCGCCGATAACAATTTTATCATAGCTAGGACTTTCCGCTTAAATTATCTAATTAAGTTATATACCTATTGTCTAAATATGTACTAGCAAAAACAAGTTAAAATATTGAACATTTTTTTTTTAATTATTATTTTATAATGCTTGATTAAGAAAACAGAAATACAACAAAACAAAACAAGTAACAATAACAAAAAATTATTTATATAATTTTTTAAAAAWTTTTTCATTAAGCAATAATAAATATAAATGCATTTTTGTATTGCATTTTTTGAGTTTTTTAATTCATTTTTGCATTTTTTTAAGGGCATTTTTTGAGATTTTTTAGTGCATTAAAATCCCAGCCCTAGTTATATATTTATATTGTAATGTTTGATTACTCCTGAAACACTTTCGGCTCGGTAATATATAGGTACTATCGATCGACGATCGCTAAGGAAAGCCAAGTCGGAGTGCGGACGAGGAATTTGCGATGCAGTGGCGCCAAAGGTTAGGTTAGGTTATAGTCATTGTGACTATAGTATAGTGGCGATAGTGCTATAGTGGTGTACTGGTGTATACTAATACGTTAATATATGTATATATTATACCTAGTAGGTACAAGGTACTCTTACTTTTCTTTAAAATATAACCTATGCTTGTATAAATGAAAATGTGCGCAGCATAGAAATCGATAAAAACCCTAAACAATTAAGGAAATGGGTTTAACTCAGAGTTGAGATATTTCAACCATGGTTTAACTTATATTTTTCAAAACGGAAAAAATAACAACAAACTGTAATTGTCATTATTTAATAGGTACCTAAATCAGTTAAACTTTTAAACTAAGCAAATCAATCATTGGTGGATATAGTTTTCACTTTTCAGTATTATAACCTTATTTATTTTGCACAAAATAAAAATATTACGATAATTAGTTTTAACGTTTATGACCTAAATTTATAAGAAATTTTTGTTTATCATGAAATATTTATTTAAAATCTTTATATAAGAATACATTTATAATAAGTAGATGTTTCATGATTGAATGGAATGTTACCGAGATGCCAATTAAAAGTTCATAATATCTCATCATTTGATTATTGATTGAAATCAATAATTTAAACATAATAATATTTTGCTTGTTTTGCCAATAGATAAATTCACTTATTCCTTAGCTAATAAATAATTACAATAAATTTTAGCACAGATCTACAAGGAACAAATAAGAAAATTACATTTCAATATCTAATACCTTTAAACCAGTATATATAATAATATATTGTGTATATAATTTATATTGTGTTATACATAGAACAGCATTGTTAAACACATTTTTTCTTAAACCACATACCTATACATTTTTAGACACATGATCTAAGACTAAATAGAATAAATTACATAAATTTGACAACCAAGAAGTGCTAGGTATTTCATAAACTACTATTAAAACCCCACTTCCAATATTCTCAGTGTCAGACCCATGTAATAAACTCTAATATAATTTTATAATATTACCTTAATATTAAAATTATTAAACTGAGTTAACATAACCTTATATTTAATTAATTTAAACAAGATAAAAATTAAAACTAAATTATCAGGAGTAATATTAATTGAATATAGAATAATGTACATGGTACTTTTTAAGATATTCTGTAGGTATTTAAATTTAGGACTCTAACAAAACTATTAATGATAATATAATATTATAGTAACATTTTAAAATATATAAGTATTTTTTTTTTTTTAACTTATCACCTTGCTTATTATTCAATGAAACTATTTAAGTAATTATTTATTAATTCTAAAATAAAAATGTGCCATTCAAGTTGACATTTTTTAAATTATTATTTGAAAATTATTATTACATTTAAAACCAATTACGTTACTCATCAGTCATCACAGTCCAACAGATATTTATTAAGAATATAATATCTTAAGAAATTCAAATACTAACTTAGTAATTGCAATTATAATAATAGATAATAAATATTATCTGTAAAAATATTAATAAATACCAATATGTAATTTTCTTCTAGCGTATACAATTATATAAAATCAAAACAATTAAGGATAATATAAAAAATAAATAAATAAAATAATACAATTTATACAAAACTTGATTAAAATATATTCATGGACAAGATTTATTTTGTTCATGTACTTGAATAGTTAATGTACCAAAATGTGGCACACTACATAGACTATAATAGAGCAATTTTGTTTTTTTCATCTCTAAAATAACAGGCATATTTGAATATTTGTTAGTTAAATAAACTTTCTTATTGTGTACAGCAATGGTTTCATTAGTTCATATCTTCTTTACTTTATAAAACTAAACAATTTAATAAAATTATAATAGGTTAAAATACATAAATATATTAACAGACATACATATACGACAATATATAAATAAGAAAATACTTAATGGTCAATTCTTGTAAGTTCATAACAAGGCTGATGATGTTCAAACCATAATACAATAGTATAGACAATAATAAAAAAAACTTATAAAGCCAATTTTTTGAATATAATAATACATGAAGCAAAAAAGCTCCATTAATGACAACTACTTCCCAGGGGAGAATTCTGTAAAAATAAATATATAAGTTAAAAAGCCTAATCAAAAATTAAAATTACATAATTACCCTATGTTGATAACATGTAGTCATGTGATTCTGGCTATCTAGAAGCCAACCAAAACGTACAGCACAATTATAATGTGCACGCGATCTGCAGTGACGTGCTACACATCCAATACTAGCACCATTAACACCACAATAACTACAACTCTATGTAAAAACATATTTTTTTTTATTATTATCTATATTCTAAGTATTATAAAAAATACTCACATTATTTTTTGCATCTCTCACACTATCTTCCAACCCAATAATTTTATCCCCAACCATATAAACACCAGATGCCCAAACTAAACAATTTTCATGAGTCCATACCTCAATATATGTTTCTGAGGAATCATTATCATTTAAATTGTGCTTAGATTTCTGAAATTACATTTTAACCATAAAATATTATATTCAATAATATAAAGTGGTTTAAAAATACCTTCCGTTTAGGGTTATCATTTGATTTTACATCCTTTGGTATACTGACATAATAAGGACCAAAAAGATCTCCAGAAGGATCCTGGCCAATATGTCTTACATTAGGTCCTTGTGAACAGAATACACATTTCCAATCACTACTTTCTAAATTGTTTACATCAGGTTTTTCTTCACCATTGCAACCACCAGATTTATATGCTTTCAAAAAATTTAAAAATTAATACTTAAGTTATAAAATTTAATATAATTTAAGTCTATAAAATTTTTAAAATATAACTTACAGAAAGTCTTTCGATTAATATTTCGACCATCTAATGAATCCTCATCATCGTGAACATTTCGATTAATTAATACAAAACTTGTTGGATTTTCTATGTTACCCCCATTGATTCTTACCACTGGGCCTTTATATTTCTTTATAGGTGGTTCAACAACTGGTTTCAATTTTTCAGCTACAGGTAGAATTTTTTTAACTTTTTTTAATTGTTTCTTATTTTTATTATAGGGCCTTTTTGTAGAAATAATTGGTTTTGATTTATTTTCAGTCATTATTTGTTGATCAGATGTACTAGTTGAGGTAATGACTCCACCAAATAATTCTTCTAATTTGTTTTCTACTTCAAGAAATTGAGAATGTGTATCATGAATTTTTTTTGAAGAATTTTCTGATTGTATAGAGTCCTCAGATTTATCATTTTCTATTTTAGGTATAGGAGATGGTGATTTAAGTATTTTTTCTACAGATTCTGCCCTCATCATTGATGGCGATGGTGATTTTATTGGTTTTACAATTTTAATAACAGATTGTTTTTCAGACTCATTTGTTTGAAACATGTTTTCCAACATTTTTTCAACATTATTTGTATCTTCAACTTCAATTTTAATAGGAGTATCAACTACATCCCATGCAATTTTATTATCTTGTTTACTAAATTTGTTTTCATAACCTTCAGTATTAGCGCTTTTTACATTTTGAATATTTTTACTATCTGGGATATTACATCTGACTTCAGACTTAATAACTTTATGAGGGTTTGGTGCTATAACACTTATAGCCTTCTCTTCAATGGCTCCTATTTTAGTTGACTTTATTTGACCATTTACTTGATCTTTTTCTCGTTTATAAGAAAAGCTTTCATATTTTTTATTATTTGAAGATAAATCTATAGACAATTGTTCAGATTCTTTTTTATGTTTAGTAAGATCAAACTCAACAGTTCTAGATAATGAGAAACTAGGCGATACATTTGCGGAATGAGCTGGACTAGGAGATGGTGGACCAGGTCTAGATGGTGGTGGCATATTATTTCTTGAATCCATCCACCTATCAATTACTGGAGTATGTTGGGGTTTGTGCATCTGTAATGCAGCTACATTGTGCAAAGAAGCATATGGTGTATTTCTGTAAGCAGCCATATCTATAATCCGATAAGAATAAAACTTAACACTTGTCAATGATAAATTCAATTAATTATTTACCTTGTTTAGTAAACCACGAAGATAGCTGATGAGAAATTGCAGGAGGGTGGAATGTAAGTGGATGAGGAACAGAAGGTGTTGCAGCAGTTGCCAAATGATGTCTTTGCGGTGCTGGGGCCGCTGGGGGTAAATGATGATAAGATGGAAATCTTCCCTCAGACATTTTTATTCTACAATATAAATAAAAGAAATAGAATATTTTTTTTTATTTTGATATGGCTAATTAGGTAGATTAAAATTCAAAATCATTTATTTCCTATATTATTTTGAGTAATCATTAATATTAATCTTGTTATCACAATGTTAATGTTACCCTAGGGAATGTAAACATATTAATTGTAAGGTTATTTTATTTGATATCTCAAGCATTTAAAATTTTTTTATTAAAAAGCAATTAAAATTAGTATTATTTATAACACTGACCAAATGTTAAATAATAAAAAAATAAAATAAATATATACACACTTTTGGCAAAGTTGAAAGGTATCAGATGATTTTATTCGACCGTTGTAATTAGTGTTAGACAATACATCTTTACACGTACATAATAATTTGTACAATTTTAATCAAAAATCGTACATAGCATTAACTAGTCAAAACTAATTGAAAAATAATTATTAAATTTGAAAAAAAATTTCACAATTACCATTAAAAAATGTCATAAAAAAAACTTGTAACTAAGAGAGCCATTTTTGTTGTTGTGGTTCATGGTTTTTCTGATCTCTATCTCTATGACTATATAGTATGACTGTTTTCTCTCTCATGCATACACATTTACATCGTCGGCACTACAACCTCTTTGGAACCAATTAAACCGTCATGGACGTTGGATAAATAAATATAATAAATTACATTCTAGCGTCCTCTAGTTGGCCATTAATCACTTATGTTACCCTCATTACAATACAAGAATACAACAATAAAAATTAATATAATCATATTAGATGTATTAATAATAATATATTATTTTATATATTTAAAACATTAAAGATAAAAGTATGTAGGAAATTTATTAATTAAATTATTATTTTTTAGTGATAAATTAAATGAGGTTTTTAATAGTTTTCATTTTAATTTAAGCCTTAGCGGAGCGATGAATGTATTGATTTTACGATGTGTTTTCTACTTTTATTTTTTTGTCTGTCGTATTTCATGGCTTTTTAAGAAAGCTGAATTTAAACATTGAGAGTGGTTATACTGATAGCAATCATTTGGTTGCGTCAAAAGTAAAAAATAACAGGTATCTATATATTTGACCAAAATAATCAAGAAAAAAAAAGTGGGTAGTTGGGTACCGCTCTACTGTACATTAGGTTCCGTATGGATCATTATTATATAATATAGGAGTGTTAAATTTGAATCCAATGATAGGTATCAATGTATACGAAAAACGATTCTGAACGGAGATGATTTGTCAGCCTAGGATATAATTTCCAGTGGTTAGTGAAAAAGGTGGCTTATGTTTTAATGGCCTCAGGCCTGAATAGGTACACCAAAATTTAAGTTCTTTTATAACTATTGTTACGAAAAACCTTGTATTAAATTTTCAACTCTTAGCTACTTATACAAAAAAATTTTATGAATTATACCTACAAAATAATTTACAAATATTCATGATTTTGACGAATTTTTGTCAATATTTGAACTTCAAATGCTAATTAAAAAAAATTGTGCCTATGTATTCTTATAATTTTTTAATCACTATAAGAATAACTTATGAGGAACTTTGTATTAAAATTTTCAAGTATTTTGTTTCAGCCAAAAAAATTTTGTCGACACTTAAAAAAACAATTTTCAGAAAAATTGAAAATTTCAGTTGTCTATAAATAGCTCAAAAAAAGTCAAAATATTTTGAAAAGTAAATCATGTAAAGAAAATGCCAATTTAAATAACTGGTAAAATTTTCAAGTATCTACTTATACTTATATAAGTACAAGACTTATACTAGACTTATACTTTTTGAGTAATAACAAATATTTAAAATGGTTTGAGGATAGGATATATCATACCTATAGCGATATCGTAAAAATTTAAAATTTAAACGCACTTAAAAGTTTTCCTATAATGATGCTTCGAGTTTTCTCTATAGATACCTGAAAGAAAACTTATGGAAAACTTAGTGTTGTATTTTTAATCCTTAGCTAAACACACAAAAAATTTTATGATTTTTCAACTTCAAAATTACTTGCAAATTTTAGCGTTTTCGACAGATTTCGTAAAAATTTGAACTTTAAACGTTTATAAAAAAAATTGTGTCTAACGATTTTTAATTTTTTTTAGATACAACAAGAACAACTCATAAGGGACCTTGTATTAAATTTTTAAAACTTTTTGGTCATCCAAAATTTTTTTATTGACACTTCAAAAAAAATCGAAAATTTCAGTGGTCTATAAATAACTCCTTTTTTGAAATTCCCAATAGTTTTTAAAAGCACCGGGATAAACCAAAAAAAAAAAAAAAAAATTAAGGAAAAACGGGAATTTTTATGCAAAATCAGTTTTCGACCAAATTGATTTTTTTATACGGTTGTAATTCAAAAACTAATCTCTGTAAATAGGTACTTTAAATTTTCACCAAATGTTTATATTAGTGTTATCTATATACAGTCAAAATTTAAAAATATTTTGACTTTTTTTAAACTATTTATAGTTCACTAAAATTTTCGATTTTACTGAGAATTTGAAGTGTCGATAAAAAAATGTTGGATGCCAAAAACACTTAAAAATAAAAATTAGTACAAAGTTCCTTATAAGTTGTTATTATTGTAGTAAAAAAAAATTAAGAATCGTTAGTCACAGTTTTTTTTATAAGCGTTTATAGTTCAAATTTTTATAAAATATATCAAAATCACGAAAATTTGCAAGTAATTTTATAGTTGAGAAATCATAAAAAAATTTGTGGTTATATCTATGGTTAAAGGTTAAATAATTCAACACAATGTTTTTTATTAATTTTTCTTATAATAGTTATATAGAGAAAACTCGAAATATCATAATAGTAAAAATTTTATGTAGGTTTGAATTTTAAACATTTATACGAAATCGCGTAACAATAACGATTCATCTTCAAACGGAATTAAATACGATATTTCACCAGTTATTTAAAATTTAGATTGGCATTTTCTTTATACATGATTTAATTTTCAAAATATTTCGCTTACTTTAATCTGAGTTTAATGGTATATTTATAGGCGAGTTCCTCATAAGTTACTCTTATAGTGATTCAAAAATTATAAGAATATATAGGTACAATTTTTTTTTTATTAGCATTTAATATTGACAAAAGTTCATCAAAACCACATGAATATTTGCATCATTTATTTTATAAAAAAATAAAAATGTTCGTAAAGTAACTAAGAGTTGAAAATTTAATTCAAGATTTTCTATAAGTTTAGCTTACAATAATTATAAAAGAATTTAAATTTTGGTTTATTCAGGCAATTAAAACATAAACCGCACCTTTTTCACCAACCACTGTAAATTATATCCTAGACAATCATCTTCGTTCAGAATCGTTTTTCGTAAATAATGATATTTGTCATTAAATTCAAATTTAATACTCATATAATAATATATAATAGAGATCCATACGGCATCTAGCCATCTTATGTACCTACAGCAGTGCGATACCCACTTACTGACTTACCCGCTTATTTTTATATGGTTGTAACTCGAAATTTACGAAATTGCGTAACGACAACGATTTATCCACAAAGGCTCAAACGATTTTAAATATTTGTTATTATTCTTGAAGTATAAGTGGTAGATACTTGAAAATTTCACCAGACTGATACCAGTTATTTAGATTGGGATATTCTTTACATAATTTAATTTTAAAAATATTTCGCTTATTTTAATACTATTTATAGTCATTTGAACTATTCGTTTTTTTTTTAGTTTTTTTTTTTTTATTAATATCGATAACATTATCGTTTTTCGTATACAATACTATCATTACTATCATTGTTTTCAAACTTAATATATCCATAATAGTGACCTACTATACAGCAGAGGGTTACTCACTTTTTTAAATTACACTTAAAAAATATGAGTTTTCCAAAGTAGCCAATAGGTATAAAGTTATTTCAATAACTTTTGCATTATATTCGCATTCTTACATTTTATTTGGATATTTAAAACACTACGTCATCCCAAAAGCATCCGTATACGCTGTTGTTTCATTAGGTATAATCTTATAGATAGAGAATAAAATGTCTATAATACTAAATTTAATAAATAAAAATAGATATCATAAAAGAAGATGATTTGATTTTGAAACTGCAGGAGGTGTGATATTGTGATGTGATTACCTATATACTACGTCGAAATTAGAATGAGTATTCAATATTGTGAATATTCATTAATTATTTAATATACGTACACTTATATAATACATACTATAATAGTATAGTGTAGTTTACATAGTATGAATCAAAATTTTATTATCTGAAATATAATATGTTTAATAGAAAATGTAATTGGTATAGGTACCCAAAAAGTTTAAAATTCCATATTCGTATTAATGTATTATGATTTATGATTGTCGTTGTCAATTGTCATAAGTCTGCGAAGATAATACACTGTACGATAAATAATAATCAAATATAAGTGTTAATTTTACCTATTAAAATAATAATCATGTAGTTTGGTCATATTTCCTAACTATTCAAACAAATTGCAATAGTTAATCGTTAGTACTATGATTTATGTAATAACGGATTGATAATAAATATCACTTATTTATTATGTATTTTAATATTAATATAATAAACCTAATAGCCAATAAGTATGCCGAACTTTCGACCGTCTACAACAATCTACAACGAAAATGTATTGTGTTCCTCTAGTATTACTTGGTTTTGGTTAGAAATATAGAATATAATAATTAATAAGACATAATATGTACCTAATACCAGTAATACCTACTACCTAATAATTGCGTCCCATATAAGTATTTATTTATTTATATTTAAACACCAATCAGAAATTTCAGGTTTACAAATTTTGTAATAACGCAAAAATAAAAGAAATAAAAAAAAAGCGGGCAAGTGGATACCGCTCTGCTGTACATTAGGTGCCGTGTGGATCACTATTATAGTATTATATGTATATTATAGGAGGGTTAAATTTGAATCTAATGATAGGTATCATTGTATACGAAAAACGATTCTAAACGAAGATGATTTGTCAGCCTAGGATATAATTTTTAGTGATAAGTGAAAAAGGTGGTTTATGTTTTAATGGCCTGAATACATCAAAATTTAAGTTTTTTTATAATTATTATTAGCTAAACTTATGGAAAATCTTGTATTAATTTTTCAACTCTTAGCTACTTATACAAAAATTTGTATGAATTAAACCTACAAAATAATTTGCAAATATTCATGCTTTTGACGAATTTTTGCCAATATTTGAACTTCAAATGCTAAAAAAAAGTATACCTTGAAAACTTTGATATTTGTACAAACCATTAAAATAGTAGGTACCTAATGATAATAAATAATAATGTATAATAACAAATTAAAAAGTTGATGAGAAATAGCTAATACTTAAATGGAAAATTAATTATTAATAATAATTAAAATAAGTGTATTGTACTATTGTACAAGAACAATTTAGGAGATTCTTTAAACTATTAAACTATTCACTGTGCACATTTTAAATAATTTATCACATTATGTTCTCATTTAAGTTTTTATGTTTTGTGGAGATACAAATTTACTTTTATAAATTGAGTTAATTTTGTTTCATTCAGATAAAATCGTGATCATGCCATTATAGCCAATTTTAAAAAATGTGATTTCACTTTTCTGTTTGATTTTTATAGTGATGGTTCAACGTCTATTGTGAAGGGTGATTTGAACTATATTCCATGTTTATGTAGGAGGATACAGACATAGTGGTGAAATATTTCTGCAGAATATATAATACCAAAACCAAATAGCAAAATAATAATTGTGGGTATAACAATATAGGTATAAATTATACGATACTGGTTGCCGGTTGGTTAGAGCTTATTATAATAACGATTAAATCAGTTTTACTTTTTTATTAGAAATAAAAAACAATATTCCTTTTATTAGATAATGAATAATTAAGCAATATGAAATTGTATTTAGTATTTAAAAATATAATTTGTAATACTTTTTACAAATATTTTTATAGATATAAATGGTATTATTATATTATATATTAATTTAATAGATATTAAAAGTCTAGATATGATGAACATCAAAGAATTTAATATAAATTATGAAATCAGAATCTAAAAAAAAAGTTTATATTATGTACCAAAATTTATAATGTAAGTAGATCAAATAAATTTCGCAGATCATGCCTGTGCATGACAGGCGTGATAACATAGGTACTGGCAAAGACGTGAGCAGAAATATACTCAAACATAAATAATACAATAATTTAAATTAGGAATTAAAATTGTATGTACCTTGGTGTAGATCGTAAATTTGTCAGTTTTTGAAATTATTTAAAATTAATAATTATTATAATTTTGGAAAGTGAAATGTAGATAGGGGAAACGTGGTTTAATTTATTAGGACTTAGGAGGCGCTAGTATATAGACATAAACATAAATCTATGGGCTCTATAATACTATAGTATTATATTTACCATGAACTAAGAAGATTATCTTCAATGTTCATGGTATTTATCATGAAGACTAGAATAAGGAGATCAAACTCCGCTTCTGATTACGTCCTGAAATGAGTCGCACGAATGCACGATTAAACGGCCACAGGTGGCACTGCGTACGCTATAAGGTTGCTACTTTAACCCACGTAGTATAGGAATTATTCATGTTTTTTGCGTTTTTTGTAAAATATATCCATTATTTCGAACCATGACCTATTATAAATTTTATAGTTCGTAAGATTACGCATTCATACATATGTGTATATTGTGTATATTTCATTTAATATTAGATTTTAATATCATTTTAAATATTTATATTTCATTAAAATATAGTCACTAAATACTGTAAATGATATTAAGTATTAGAGTAATGAACCGCAATGCACAAGGTACCAAACTACCAACTACATTTTACAACTACATTATGTTAATCTATTAACAATACTGATATTTGATAGTGGTAAAGAATTGACTATAATATAATAATAGGATTATTTATAAAAAAATTTTAATGAAATATACACATATGCACATATTGTATGAATGCGTAATTTTACGAACTATAAAATTTATAATGGGTCATGGTTCGAAATAATGCATATATATTATATTTTACAAAAAACTTAAAAAACATGAATAATTCCTATACTACGCGGTTAAAGTAGCAACTTTAGCGTACGCAGCGCCACCTGTGGCCGTTTAATCGTGCGACTCGTTTCGGTACGTTTTTTCATGCTGGCGGTCGTACTAGTTTGGTCTCCTTATTCCATAGAGTAATTATCACGGATTA
>VUJU01002052.1:0-36139 GCA_009835225.1 Aphis craccivora | reverse complement strand
ATTATACTGACCGCCCCGAAAAACGTGTCGACCGCAAATGTCCTACAACCGGAACAACCCTGATGTCGATAATAATTTTTTTAAGATTTTATAAGTAAGTATTATTTTTAATTTAATTTTATTAAACTTCTTCTCTTATAATAATAAATATAATAAACCACTGCTATGTGCACAACCTGTCTAGGTTGCCTAACCTACATATAACAATAAATAGGTAGGTACCTCCTAATAATAGTAACTATAACAATTTTTATAGAAAAAAAATCTCAATATATTGTTGAATATTGCTGGCATACATTTAAGTATCTCGAAGTTTACCTAAAAAAAAAAAATGTGATGAATTAATTGATTATTATGTGATTTTACAATATAAGAACTTATTTTTAATAATATTGGAAGAATAACGCTGACTTGGATTGTGGCACTGTAGTCAACGAGCCTACATACATATATTTACTTGAGAAAAGTACGTGCTTAATTGGTCAGCGTTTTACTCATTCAGTGTGCGAATGTCTAGTGTTAGCTTGTATGCAATTAGTGACAGCTTTTAGATTCACAAATTAATTGTATTTGTTTTGGTCTGGTAGGTAATTGGAAAAACGTGGTCTATGCAACAACATTCAACTTATTTTAAGTGTGAAGCTTCAGAGAGATTGGGTGCATGTACAAAAAGAACAGTTCTTAACTTAACAGATAAATATAAATGCATACATTAAATATATTTATAAGAAAAATTCATTGGTAAGTTGTTACTCATTAATTATAACTTATAAGTATATAGATATACAATACTTACTTGTATAATGTATTAGAATAGCATTATGGGTTTCAATAATAATTATTGTACATTTACATAATATAGGTTATAGGTATCATTTAAAATTTTAAATGTTTAGTGTTTGAAAACTAATTTTTGCTCTGATTTATCGAAAAACCTTATACCATAATATTCAAATTCATGTCTGATGGTTTAGACTTAAAATCAGTGGTGGTTCTGGCCATTCTGTGGATATCAGCTTTTAGTGAGATAGCTAGGTAGTTATCTAAAATTAACCTGCGCCCTCTCTAAAACAACCCCCCCCCAAATAGGTAATAATTTTTGATACATTTTAATTCTTAATTACTTAATAACATGCTATTATACGAGTTTATATTTAAAAATCGTATAGATATAAATTTAAATACAAACAAATTTAAACCTTTTGAATAGTAATATCAATAAAAGTATTAATATATTATCATAAAATATACTTAGTTATGTAATGATGTTCTGATGTAGGTTGACAGATCGTCACTTATCAGAATCGTTTTTTGTATTGGTACAATGATAAATCATTGAATTTAAATTTAAAAAATTCATTGCAGTGGCCTCACTTAAAATCTATTGTACAGTTGAGTGGTGTTCACTTGCTCGCTTTTTAAATTTATTACCATACTTTTTTTTTAATGTGCTATATATTTTATTTGATTATGATGTGATATATGGCATCGGTGCAGATTTATTTACATTTTTTTTAAAATTTGAATTTGTTAATTTTGTTTCTTCTAATAGTGTTATAAAATGTCTAATGCATTTTATTTGTCTATTGTATCTATTTTGAGAATAATTTAAGTGACCATATCTTAGTTAAATATAAGAATTTTATTGTATATTTTTAAAATATCGATTAATACAAAAATAATATTTGGATGCCCATTGTATAGAATACGCCGTTTTTGAATTTTGAATAAAACGTCTATATATACGTCTCGTCTATGTATTTATTGTTATTATTAAATGGGTAGCGGTAATATTATAATATATAAGTAGGTATGATAGACTCATCTTAAAATTATTATTATTAATCAGGCAGTATCTTAGATAAATTGTAAAAATCACGAATCGCAACTCAGATATAACGTATATGAAAAACCTCAATTCGGATTAAGCCTTATTTTGTAGTTATCTTTAGGATGCAATATTATAGTATCCAGGCTTTTGATAACATACCGGTCACCGGGTTTAATGACCTAAAAAAAAGGTCCCGGTAAAATTCATAATACGTTTTATATGCTAATTTTTATCGGTTATATTATGACCAAAAAAGGATGTAATTGCGATAAAATGTAACATACCTAACCTAGGTACTATAAATAGGATAAGCAAGATAAAAAAGTCATTGGTTCCTAAAGTATTTTTTGATAATCACTTGATATCAAATAAATACCATTTCACACTTAGAAATTGAAAATTATCTACAAATAATTATAGGATATTTATTTTTCGTTGCAGAAAGTTCTTACTGGTAATATGTATAGTTTAATAGGTAGCTTATAATACTGATTTATTGATTTATATTATATATTTGACCGTATACCCGCATATCATCGTACATTTAGTAACTATACGCTAAAAAAGAAACTTGTGAAGTGAGTTTAGTTTGATGTGAAATACAGATGTTATCACTAATTCTTTTAATTGGTTATGTGACTTATGTGGCTAATGATTATAATATAGGAGCCGACAGAGTTAATACGAAATCGGTGGAATCTATAAAAGTCCAAAAAAATATGGACTCATAATCATTTTGTAGTGTGTTATATCCAAAGTTATCGCGGTAAAAAGTTATTTTATCGTCACATTGTGCTTAAATATATATAAACATAAGTCATAAATACTATATTATAGTAGATACCTATATACCTATAAGTATATTATAATAGTATAATATAGCTTAGATTTCAACGAGAGGCATTGATGTGTCCTTTGGCCAAAATAAATTTCTTCATCATCAAAATCGCTTAAACGTGATAAAAAAGGTTAGGTTTCAGCTCTCTAAAATAGTTCTGATGTTTTGAGTTTTGACTGTTAACGACCACAGCAATGATGACAATACAATGTTTGAGTGCACTACGTGCACATGCGTTATGTGCAAGGCCGTAACTGGAAAACAATTTCGGGGAGGGAGTAAAGCTAAAAAAATATTGTTCTAATTTCATTATAATATTTTATAGGTAGTACGGTTTTGGTTATGTGCAATTGTATTTGTTATTTGATTATTTTTGTCGTATTAGTGTGATTTTGACGAGGAAGTCTTTAAAAGTTTGATTATATTTATTAATTACTACTTAATTGATAAAGACACTAATTAGATATTAAATATTAATTATTAACATACCTACATGATATTTAAATCAAAAACAACCAAAAATTATTTTTTAGAATACCAAAGAACGTTTCAAACTTGTGTATTCAGTGCCGGCCCAAGATATTATGGCGCCCCAGACAAATTTTTATAGGCGCCCTTAAAAATATAAAAATTTAATATTATAGAAAAATGTAATTATTACACATAGTTACCTATTATTTAAAATTTTTTTTACTAAAACATTTTACAATTTTTTGAGAATCTACAAATGCGCTTCCGGCGCCCCGGGCGACTGCCCGGTTCGCCCGTGCCTTGGGCCGCCACTGTGTGTATTATATACTGATAAGTAATTGCAATAGTATAATATAACAACTTCTCAAAATATTTTTAATACCTACTTTCGTTTATTAGATACTAACAATTTATAATAAAATTATAATATGTTTATGTTTAAATACATTTTTAGTTAATTATATTTTTGTAAAGACAGTTCATTGTTAAAATATACGTATGACTACAATAGTCAATAACTAGGCTTGTATAATAACTTGTTTTACAAAAAAAATAATTAATTAAAAAAAAAAAAAAAATAATAATAATATTATTACTTCTTCTTTAATCTAGCTGATATAGGTAATAGGAACATAAAAAAATAAAATATTGAATAGCTACTGGATATTAGATTCTGAACGAAGTGATGAGTATATTGATTTTACAATGATGTGTGTGTTTTTTGTTGTTTTGTTTTTGTGTCTGTGTACAACATAACTTTTCGAAATAATGTTTCAGTTTTAAACTTTGGGGGTGGTTTCCGATGGTAAAGTGAATATCCTTGGTGCACTATAGTGGTCAAAAGTAAGAATTTTCCAAACGTTTTCAAACAAATCGATTTTTTTTATATGGTTGTAACTTGTAACTCAAAAACTAATCACTGCAAATGCTTGACATTTTCACCAAATGTTTATAATAGCGTTATATTATACAGTTAAATTTTAAAATTATTAGTCAAAATATTTTGACTTTAATCAAATATTGTCAGTCGCAATTTTTTTTTCCAAACGTTTAAAGTTCAAATTTTTACGGTAGGTATATGTCGAAATTGCGAAAATTTACAAGTAATTTTGTAGTTGAAAATTCATAAAATTTTGTTTATTTATATAAAAGGTTAAAAATTCCACGCTAAGTTTTTCTTCAAATAGCCGATGCGTCATTATAGAAAAAATGTTATGAGCGATTGAATTTAAAATTTTTAAGAAATTGGTTACAATAACGATTTATACTCAAACGTTTTTAAGTATTAATTATTGTTATTACCTATTCAAAAAGTAAAAGTCGTAGATACTTACGAACATTTCACTAGTTATTTAAATTGGCATTTCTGGCTCGTAAAAATACTTGAAAATTTAATACAAAGTTCCTCAAACGTTAGTCTTATTGTGATTTAAAAATTATAAGAATACATACTCATAATTTTTTTTTTTATTAGCTTTTGAAGTTCAAATATTCATCAAAATCATGAATATTTACAAATTATTTTGTAGTTAAGATTTATAAAAACTTTTGTGTAATTACTGTTAGTAGGTAAGAGTTGAAAATTTAATACTAGATTCTCTATAAGTTGGGCTTATAATAATTATAAAAGAACTTAACGCTGACCAATTAAAACAATTTTATCCTTGGTTTAAATTTTAACAAAATCTAAAATTTACTCTTAAAACAACGATTTACTATCAAATAATTTTAGATTTTTGCTGTAGTTAAAAATTGCTAGTCCTAGAAACTTGAAACATAAACCATCTTTATTACCACCCAGTTTAAAATATAATATATTTTATCTATTATATCCTAGGCGTACATCTGATCTCCGTTTAGAATTGTTTTTCGTATAGAATGGTATCTATCGGCTATCATTGGATTCAAATTTAACATTCCTATATAGTATATAGTATATTATAATATATATAATAGTGATCCGTACGGTACCTAATGTACAGTAGAGTGGTACTCATTTGACCACGCTGTTTTTAATTTTAGTTTTATAAATCTATTGCTTTGAGCAATTATATTAATAGTCGTTTCGGTATTAATAGATTTAAATATTTCTTTTTTTAATATATATAATATTGGCAAACAATGATAAGCTGTCAATATTCCAGAACATTCTTGTATCCCAACAAAATAAAATAAAAAAAGTGGGTAAGTGGGTACCGCTCTGCTGTGCATTAGGTGCCGTATGGATCATTATTATATACTAAAGGAGTGTTAAATTTGAATCCAATGATAGGTATCATTGTATACGAAAAACGATTCTGAACGGAGATGATTTGTCAGCCTAGGATATAATTTCCAGTGGTTAGTGAAAAAGGTGGCTTATGTTTTAATGGTCTGAATACATCAAAATTTAAGTTCTTTTATAATTAATGTAAGCTAAACTTATGAAAAATCTTGTATTAAATTTTCAAATCTAAGCTACTTATAAAAAATTTTTATGAATTATACCTACAAAATAATTTGCAAATATTCATGATTTTGACAAATTTTTGTCAATATTTGAACTTCAAATGCTAATAAAAAAAATTGTGCCTATGTACTCGTATTCTTATAATATTTTAATCACTATATGAACAACTTATGAGGAACTTTGTATTAAATTTTCAAGTAAAAATACTCAATACCAATCAAAAGATTGGGCCAAAAAAATTTTATCGACATTTCAAAAAAATTTTTTTACAAAAATTGAAAATTTCAGTTGCCTATAAATAGCTCAAAAAAAATCAAAATATTTTGAAATTTAAATCACGCAAAGAAAACGCAAAAAATAATTGCTAAAATTTTCAAGTATCTATGACTTATACTTTTCGAATAATAACAAATATTTAAAATCGTTTGAGGATAAATCGTTATCGTTACACTATTTCCTAAAAATTTAAAATTCAAACGCACTTAAAATTTTTCTAATAATGATGTTACGAATTTTCTCTATAGCTATTCGAAGGAAAACTTATAGAAAACTTAGTGTTGTATTTTCAATCCTTATTTATAAACACAAACATTTTTAAACGCTTATAAAAAAAAAATGTGACAAGCGATTTTTAATTTTTTTTTTATCTGCGATTAGAACAACTCATAAGGAACCTTGTATTAAATTTTCAAAACTTTTTGGTCATCCAAAATTTTTTTATTGACACTTCAATTCGAAAATTTCTGTGGTCTATAAATACTCGTAACTCAAGAAATTCAAAAATTTTTGAAAATTTTACTGTATATAGATAATTCTAACATAAACATTTGGTGAAAATTTCAAGTATTTATAGTGATTAGTTTTTGAATTATAACCATATAAAAAAATCGATTTGGTCGAAAACTGGTTTTCCGTAAAAATTCCCATTTTTCCTTAATTTTTTTTTTGGTTTTTCCCGGCACTTTTGAAAACTAATGGGAAATTTAAAAAATGACATCAACTAGATTCATTTTGCTACAGGAAAATACCCCCACAGTTTGAAATTGAAGCGTTATTTCGACACGTTCTCGTGTACACAGACACACACACAAAAAAAAAAAAAAAATCACACAACATTGTAAAATCAATACATTCATCGCTCCGCTCAGAATCTAAAAATGATAAATATTAAATATTGATACACACATTTTTTTATTTTGACGTCTGGTGTGATTTGATTACGTTCTGGGGGGTTTTAAGCCCCCCAATATCCACATATGGCTGACATTCTCTTAATACAATTTAATATAACATACAAGTTATTTATTTAACAATATTTTATTTATTACAGTTATTGTGATTTAATATTTAATAAAATGTAGAGCTTAAAATTAAGTGGAAAATTTATTGTTTTGAATTGATTTTGTTTAGAACTAGGTATGTTGACTTTTGTATGATACATACACACACACATCTATTATATAGATGTTAGATAGATATTATATTATATATTCACATTAGAGTATTGCAAATTTTTAGCTTTCAATATTTTTCAACGTAACGTGTTATTGTAAAACTAGGTAGATATAGTTACGTACTTGATAGGTAATTGATATTATAAATTATTTTAAAAAATCTGTTGTTAAGCATTTAAAATATATTATTATGTTTAATGCTCATACATAAATACAAAGTCTGTAGTTCAATATTACATTTTTACTTAGTATGATTCTGGCTTTAAAACAATAATGAATAACTTTTTTAAAAAAAGTGTATTATATTATGTTTGGATCATAATCAAAAGTTATTTTCATAAATTTATTTAATATTCATGATTGAAAAAGGTACCCCATTTCAAAAGTTGCCAAATATTTATAAATATGTGTTTATATTTACATAATTATTTACTATTGGCATTCAAAATGTTTTTAATAGTACCACTACATAAAAATCTTATGTTATAACTTTGTAAGATTCAAGTTTTCTTGTTTTGAATTTTATTGTTTTATGGTATCATATATTTCTCAAGTACCAAATTATTGAGTATAATCTTTAACAACTAATAACTTATATATAATGAATTATAACTTATAAGGACTTAAATAATAAATTATCTATGCTGAGATAATATATCATACTTTATTGGCAGGGAGTTGTGACTTTTGAGATATATTATTGTTATTATTATTTTTGATACTGATGACATACTCGTAATTACAAAGTCCAAGACCAATTATCAATGTATAAACATTAAATATTCAATAACACTTTAAAATACATCGTTTTATTAAATGGAAATTTGAAATTGGCATGGTTAGAATGAATAATAAAATAAAAGTAATAGGTACCTAGTTTGCTGCGTGGGAAGTGAGTTCTTTGCTATTAGTTATTACCTTTTGTGAAGTACATATAAAGCTATTTTATTGGTACTTTATTTATTATGACTACAGTCTAGTATCTTTAGGAAATTGTAATTTAGGTGTCCAATAAATATTGTTTATGGACTCGGAAAACAGAAGTCAAGATTTGTTGTCGGTACATATTTACCTACTAGGACTATGGTTCGGATAAAGCAATATAATAAAACTTTTCAATCCTCTGTTTATATTATGTATATTCTGATGATGGTTTAAATGTAAAAACAGCAAATAGCGGTACTTACTACTTATAGGAAGTTGCTCATAATAATATTATCTGTATTTAAAAATTATATAGATACAGAAGTTATAAGATAAACTCGCAATATAACAAATCTCAATAAGAGGCCAAGAAAAAAAGTTTTTTATATCAAGAGTTCGTTTCATCGATAAATAAAAGTATTTCGTGCCAATCAAAAAATTTAGATTATTTATTTAATTTAAAACTATATGTACTTAGTAATTACTACTTTATAAAATCATTAAAAACAACAATTTCCAATATACTTTTAATATAATCTTGATTTTTAAATCAACTTCAAAAAGTTATTTAAACAGTACAATTAAGTACAGTAAAAAAGCATTTAGAAATTAAACTAGTTAAGTTTATAAATTATGAAATTAATGAACTAGGTAATGCTCATCTTTTTAATTAGTAGGACTAAATAATTTAGTAATGTTTTTATAAAAAACAATTTTAATATTTTGACGTTTTTAATGTAAAGTAGTGAATATTGACGTAGACACTGAAAAATATTAGTGTCAAAACGGACACTTAATAGGTTTTAAAATAGATAAGTAGGTATTAAATAGATTAAGGGTGTAAATGATAATTTTAAATATATAATTCAGAAATATAATTTCTGTCAGCGCATTTTTTCTGAAATTTTGATGAATTTTAATGAAAATTTTCATTAAATTATAAAATGTAGTTTTAGTATTACCTATGTACAAAAATTTTAACTAATATCTACGAAATTTAATAATGATTTGTGCTTAATTAAATTTATTGATAAATTATGTTTTATGTCTACCCACTGCTACTAGGAAACAACAAATATTGTTATTATACTTATGCTCGAATAAGCAATAATAAAAACGCTAAGGGTTTAATTAGGTGCGTTTAGCGCGTAGATTGAAATCTTAAAGGCTAATCATGTCGGTTTAGCAATAATTGTTTTATTAACTGAATAAATACTGATGGTAAAGAGTAAGGTATTCATTTTCACATCTATTCGATGATAAAGTAATATGATTAAATCTATTGATTAATTGAATAAGGAGTTATTTTAGATTTGCGTGAAAGACGAAAAAAGATAACAGTAATGTGGGATACACCTAGAGATGAATATACAATATAAAAAATGAAAATAAAATTGTATCGTCCAATGAGTTGAAAAAATTATCGTTATTTTTATATAGTTGGGTTATTATTCTCTAAGAGTTTTATTTTTATTTTTCTAAATGCTTTATTATTGGTTTGGGATTTATGTAACATATTATGTTATAGATCAGACCGTAAATTGGTGTTTTTTTAAAATGTAAAATCTATAATTTATTATTTATATAAGTACCTAATACCTTTTAATTCTGAGTAGGTATCTGATTTGATTTTTTTTTTAATTACTGATACACATAACTGTTGAAACATATTATTATACTCTAATAAAATACTAAATAGTGTATTACCTATAAATAAATAAGACATAAGTTATTGGTATATTGATTATATTCTATAATTATATTATAGGTAGGTACCAGTTGAAATAACTAAATTGTTGTTACTTTTAAACGTATTAGTTTTATAATATTAATTTTGGATATGTATAAATAAAATTTTTATCTATGATACTATGATTCAGCTCAGCACCTTGAAAGTAAAATTCAGACTTTTTTTCCTTTTGAACAATTTGTAACCAATTTGTAATAATAATTTGGTATTTATATTTTAATATTGAATTCTTTAAACAATGATGCATTATTAGAGGTTCTAATCTGTTCTCATATAACAGAGGCCCAATCGCTAAAATTAAAAATATATATTATAATAGAATATAGATGTTGAGTGTTTCAGTAGATCACTGAAATGGATGTGTTAAATTTGAATTCAATGATTACCTGTAATTTTGATACCATACTTTGAATTTAAGTTTGATGCAATTGTTTGCCAATTATGATTTTAAGTTCTTGAGATAACTAAGAATAAATTTTTTTTAATACTTATTCAAATATATTTTTATTTTAAATTCTGACTTGATAGCTTATTTTTTAATAATTAAATATTTATATAACATTTTAGAAAAATTACTTTAATTGTTTGAACCGACAATATCACTTATATTTAAGAACTTTTTTTTAAATTATTTATTATATGTTATACTAAAATACATAATAAAAAATTTATAATAAACTAATAATAATTAAATACAAATATTTAATAGATCTTTACATAAAAAAATTATAAGGTATTTATGGTAATTCCATTTTTTCATAAAAAAACATGCTATAAAACTTTAGTCTCAACGCTTAGTGAATTATAATAAGCAATTAGCTGTGATTTAAATTAAAAAATTTTCATTCTTGTATTAAATTTAAATTTATTTAAACTGATTAGTAATATTCTAATTTGAAAAAATAGATTTTTTTAGTTTTTGTGTAGGTATTGGACTTCTGTATTATGTATGACGATCATTCAGCATCACTAATACTGCAACATTAATTTAAGGGTACAATATTAAATTTAAATTTGAGAATTTTATATTACAAATTTGAAATTATATATTGATTGTAGAACTTACATTCCTACATATATAATACCGTTATTAATATATGAAGTATAAGCTTAGATTAGCAGAGTAGTGCACTATTATTCATTAGTTTGGAGGAGAAGAGTACCTTGTGACAATTCACTTCTTAACTTGTTTAAATTTAAA
This sequence comes from Aphis craccivora, assembly GCA_009835225.1. Lineage (NCBI taxonomy): Eukaryota > Metazoa > Arthropoda > Insecta > Hemiptera > Aphididae > Aphis > Aphis craccivora. The sequence continues at coordinate 25,221 of VUJU01002052.1, read as the reverse complement.
CATTGAATTTTGAGAAATAATTTAGTCATCTTTCATTATTATTATCACAAACAAGTAAAGGTAATGTATACATAATTAATTCTACAGCTATAAAATAAATCTTACATATAGTTTTATCTTAAGTACCAAAAAAAGTTGCTAAGAGCCTAATTAAAAAGTCATGATAGTAAAAATTTTGTATTTAATATTTTTAATATAACAATAAAAAGTATATTAATATAGGTACATAATAAAGCAAGAGGTATTGATTTACTTGTTACTGTTTAATGTCATATTAAGATGTATAAATTATTGATGATACAGATTTGTAAGTATAATATTGTAGATACATAAAGATTTTTTCGTTAAAAATAATAAAATAATTCATTTAAATAACTCTATGACTACATTTTTAACATTTCTTTTTAGTTGGGTAATTTTAATTATTTCTTGATATTAATATCTCATGGTTCATAGGTGTTGCAAATGACTTAAAAGATAGGTACTAAAATCTATTTCAGTCGGGTAAACACGTAAAATAAAAATAATAAAGAGAGTGAGTGATTGTGTGGCCTGAAGGAAACTAGACACTAAAATCAAATTTGATACTCGCAGCGTAAAAATACAAGGTTGACGGACTATACATTACACAATATTTTTAATGCATTTTAAAATCTCTTCCTATTATTTTATATTATAATGTAGTCATATAATACTTTATAATAAACACTTCTCCAAGATTATTTTGTCTCTATCTTATTTCTTTTAACGATAGGGTTTCTATCGTTTCTGAACAAATTCTATACTACTATAGTTGAATTGTGAAAACTAAAAAATATGCAAAATATTATAACAAAGACATCGATATATTATATTATAAATAGAGATAGCATATCTTTAATAAATTATTTATCATCGATTTTATAGGTGCTCACATTCAATACCAGTATAATATACCCACATCTATATCATCAGAATAAATTGTACGATTTGATTAAATAATTTATTCAAATCGTTTCTTGTGTGCGTAGATGTATAATAGTTGATAATTTACAAATGTACAATACTTGTAAACTAGGTAATGAATTTAAATTTTGAATATTATTTAGTTAAAACGGTTATTTAATTTTTTTTTTTTTTTTTGTTTACGAGTTTTTATTATATTCTTGTGTACTCAAAGCATAAATAATAAGATTTATCAAATTTGAACTTAAAAAATATACATATTTTGTTGATTGTTATTGATTAGGTATTCACTTAGATATCTGCTTGTAAATTTTAATTGTAAATAGATTAGTTGAGTACCTCATTAGTATTTACTAGAATTACAATAATACATATGCGAGCAATGTTTAAATATTGATTTGTATAAGGTAATATAGAATGTTGGTTTTTATTATACCTATTGATATTATGGTTGAGGACAAGTACCTATACTTATGTAATACTATACAAATATCTACATTTTAAAATATATTGCTACAGTTGAAAAATTTTTCAATTTAAGTTGTACCTATGCAGTATGCTGTATTTATATAGGTAATATTTTTGGTTTTGAATGATAATGTTTATTTTCAAATCTAAAAAAAAAATAAAACAAACTAAATACAAAGCATACCCGTTTGGTTACTTCTTTTATTATTTAAAACATGTCATATTTTATCGTATAATATATTATCGTTGTAAATAAACTTTTACAAATCCTGTATTTACTAACCAATAAAACATTTTAAAATAAAATTTTTAATTATTTTTACTGAAGGAAACAAAGGAAACAATATTGACATTACCTATTCAGTGGTGTACTGGTGTATGTACATTTTTATTTTTTATTTTTTATTGAGGTGACAAAATATTTGAAAATACATAATGGCTAGTTATGATTTAATGACTAACGTGTTGCAGCCACATAAATTATAAACAGATTGTTGATCAATTTTTGTTCAAAATCAAATTTTTTAATAGATTATTACATATAAAATATTATTTGTGAATAATTTATTATAGGTATATTTTTAAATATTGGTCCAATTTCTAAACTTAACTGTTAATATTTAGTTTTGGTCTAGATCTAGAAGATTTTAAAATTCTGTTTTTTTTTTTTTTTAATCAAAAGGCTAGGTGTGAGTTTTTCAAAAATCTATACGAGAAAAAAATAAAACAGTATACTTCTATAAAATTTATAAATATAACTGTGAAATACTTACACTAGGTGTACTTTGTAGCATGTGTCTATTTATGTATATCATACTTATTAATAGTTAGTAGTTTTTTTTTTTTTTTAAGATAAACATTTGCTTTTTTTATAAAGTAGGTTTAATATCATATACATATATTAAACCTACGCTTATCAGTTTTTAAATCATAATACTTTAATAAATGATAAAAATAAAATATAAAAATTAATAATAATAATAATAAAAGATAATATAATTATAATAATTTATTGACATTTAAATTATAATATATATATATATATGTATTAAGTATCGAATATAAAAAGAGGTATTATTAAGAGGTGTCATGTAGGAGTCTGTTTTACAAACATACTACATAACAAATTTGCCTTAAGTAGAATCGACTTTGTGTTATTTGCTTTAAATCTATAATATTCGAGTGAATGCTATTATTTAAGTTAAAGAAAAAAAAACTATCTGTGCTTAAGCGTAGGCTTTTTTTGATATTTTAATTTTTAAGTAAGAAATGAGTATATAGTAAATATTACAAGTAAAAAATTCTCAATCTAGCTTAAAATTAAATTATCGAAAAAAAATGACAGATAGTATAGCAAGCACAGATATGAGATAATATTGTATAATCAAATATTTTTTCCTTTAACTTTCATAAAAGGTTAGTTCACTCTAAAATTAAAGCTAAACAACACAATTGATAATGAATGTTAATTTAATATATTATATGTTTGTAAGAGAGAGAAAAAAACGTATAGGTGTAGCGACTTCTCAACTTAGATTATGAACTAGTAATAAAGTAATATAGGTACTTTTATAAAATGTTCAAATTAAAAATTAAGAGGTTTATAATAATTAGAAACTTTAAAAAATGTATCGTTTGACGTAATAATTATAAGTATATTATTTGTATTCAAATACATTAAATTATATTATTTAACAAGCGTTAAAAAAAAAGAATTCTAATAGTTTATTTATATAGTTAATTTTACAATTATAAAATAAAAATATTATGGTTTTAAATTTCTATACTGTGAAGACTACATAGGTTATATTTATTTTTACAAAATAATGAAGTTTTGCATACCAGTATGTTAGAATAATTTATGTAAGCCTCTTAAAAAAAAGTATTATAGAAACTAGTATGAATATCCACTATATGTCTGTATATTATTATATATTTTATTTTAAAAATAATAGCAAAATATTGACAGGTTAAAAATTTTTTTTCATATGAGATATTATTTATATAATGAAATAAATAAATCTCAAATACATAACTATTCAAAAAAGAATAGTTAAAAAGAAAGATGCTCTTTATATATATATAAAAAAAAAAAATCATTAAATCGTTTTATGTACAAAAAAAAAATAAATAATAATAATATTACAAGAAAACGTAGTGAAGGTATTTTAAATTTATGCTTATTGTAAAATAATATAAGTGTTAGTGACTAAATAATATTTTATTATTATGAGTTGCGCGTTATTTTATTTAATTTTATTTTTTTTTCTAGCTTATGTGAACTTTATAGGTACTTATATTATATTAATATTTATATTGTTATTATTGTATTATATTTACTAATATAACATATGCTTTAATATTATTTATAAATTGTTATAAAATTAAATATGTGATTATTATATTATACTTATTTTAAACATACTTAAAGGAGATTCAAACAATAATATATATGATGTGTGTTTTTTTTTAGTTTACTAATACCTACTTGAAGTAAAAAATAAGTTTTTTTTGTTTTGTTGTAATTAAACGGAATAATCTTAGATATTTGAAATTTTCTCAAACTATTTATATTAGTTTTATTTTTGTATTGAAATAATGTAATTTTAAATATTGAGGTGATTTTTGAGCTGTTTATAGATAATTTTAGACTTTTATTTACGACTTACGAGTGTATTGATAGACATTTTTCTAAGCACTTAAAAAAGGTTTAAGAATTTAATACAACGTTTCTCATATAGGTTTTATAGTAATAAGACTATATTGATAATATAATCTCAGATATTTGTTTATTATTTTTAAGATAAAAATTGGAATATGTTTTAAATTGTCATACCTAAGGTTGGCGATTTAATACAAGGATAAATGTTCTTTTTTAGCAAAGTTTAACCATATGTCCATATAAGCTCTTTATGAGCGTCTTAAGTTCTATTTCTTATAAAATTGAATATTTAAATGAAAAAGAATGATTTTGCCTTTAGTTATTTTGTTTTAACTAAAAATAAATATTAGTAGTGAGGATTTTAAACTTATTCTTACCGTTACATATAGTTATCGTTATCTATACACAATCCAATTTTAATAAAAAACTAACTTTAATCTCAATATCTCACTATCATATTTACACCGTTCTTATATTAAGTACGTCAATATTGTTTTTTAAGTTAATAACAGTAATATTATTTTATTGGTATGTGATATTTTTTTAGGAAAAAATAGTTAAAATTATCGTAACTGTGTACTAATAGGAAAATAAATTATAGAATCTCCTTAAAAATAGAGGCTGTCAACCATTAATATTTAGTATCATTTTCCGTAAATAATGATTTATGCATCATTGAATTCAAATTTGACCACTTAATTGCTCAATGTTGAGGAACATTCAACACCTACTATAGAGCAGAAACGATTTCCTTTTTATTTTCTTCTTATTCATTTTTATAAAATGCATACATGCAAAAACATATAATATACGAATTTAATTAAAATTTAAGGTATGCATGTTTTTTAAAATCTTTATATTTTTTTGTGTATATTACATAATAGTATACCTATGACTCCCTTTGTAAAAAATGGTGACAGTTTTAATAATGTTAAAAACTTAAATCCAATATAATATTTAAACATAAACTTCGGTGAAAATAAAAAATATGTTCAAAATGTCTCATTTTACTATTTTTGTATTTCATTATTATTGTAATTTAATAAAATACATAATAACGGGTTTTAAATAATGATTAAAACACAATTATTTTTCAAGGTATCGTTAAAAAATTATAGGTCACTACTATTTAATATTATGAACTGTTTTACTTTGCATTTTTTTATTCATTACTAATATCATAAATCGCATTTAGTAATTAATGGATGAGTTGCTAAAACAATTAAAATATTAAATAAATACTTAAAGTAAAATATTTTTATAACATTTAAACTACTACGAGTATATATAAATTAATATAATATATAATTATTATAACAATTAACGAATTAAATATTTTGAAATACAATTTAACAACAATTTATAATACAAAGTCCCATAAACTGCAGAAAGAGCAAGCTTATAATAATATTTAATAACATGTATAACATATTAATATAATCAAATATATATTTTAGAAATAATAATATGAGACGCAATATACATGACTAATAGCATACAAAGCTTAGGATATTATTTTATATACAAATAAACATTAAGAACTACTATTAAAAATGCAAAAACTGTAAAAGTTCTACCTAATAATTATAGATAAAGATAATATTATATGATAACTTTTGTTAGCTGAAGATAATAAGATTAAATGCTGATTAAAAAAAAAAAAATGTATACTACAATATACCTATTTAATAAATAAAAAATAAAAACACCAAAAAATTTTAATTTACAAAAATAAATTTGTTTTTTACGCAGTGGTTTAATTTTTACTGGCGTGGATATCTCTTATCATTTACCCTTGGGTAGTGGATGTACATTTTAATGAATACGGTTACGAATAAGATAACTTATTTTGTTGCATGGTAAATTAAAGTTGTCAGTTTATACCTAGCAAGCTATATATAATATTCTATAGTTTAATGTAAGATAAAAATGATAAAATTTCAGATAGCACTATAAGCAGGTCGCGTATATAAATTATAATATTATGAATCATTATACTTTGGAACATTTGAAACTGCATTGTTTGTTTGATATTTTTATATGTACGTACCTAGCTTCACTCTGGCACCACTATTTTTTGCTATAATAGACATCTAAAAATTTTTGCAAAAGTATTTTGTAATTAATTGTAAGTAATTGGCAAGCAAATATTTATTAATTAATGTTATTAATATTTAATTAATTAGCATTCTTGTTCAATATAATATGTAAAAAAAGTTTTCTCTTGTTGGTTAGTGCTATATGAGCAATAATTCAAGTTCTAAGAAAGTAAAAACTGTTTAGTGAATTGTAGCAAATTAGTTGTATAAGTTTGAACTCTGTAGTACAATGATGGTGGTAGAAATATTAGGCCGGGAACATTTGACAAATTTTCAACATTTAGGATAGTTTCTGAAAGGCTTGGCAAGTTAACTAATTTTTTTAATTCATTAAGTTAATATAGAAAAATTCAAGTTAAGTTAATTGAAGTTAAAAGTTACTTTTCTTTTTTAGTTTGGAACTTTTATAAGTTGATTAGAAAAATAGAGCTTAACTTGACTTAATTTAAGTTAAAAAAGAAAATTTTGAAATATATCTTTTTTAAAGCTTAACAAATGGTATAGACGTATAGTAATAAGATAAACGTAATACGAAATACATCAACAAAAAAAGTATATATTAAAATTAATTTCTATAAGTACTTTGACGATTTAATACTTTAATCGGTGATAAATTACAATAAATAATAGTAGTTTATCGTATTAATACATAAAAATACAAATTTACGGAGCTAAATTTGGTGCCAAGAAAAAATATAACCATGAATGATTATTTAAAGACGAAAAACATCTTTATTGAGAGATAGTGAGGTTAAATTAGAGAATAGTTGAAACTATAGTCAAAGAGATAGTGGCCAGACTGGTGTTTTGTGTTCAACAATAATTCTGACTGTCAATATATTTTGATGAAGGTTCTGAAAACACGTTACTTATTTATAATAAATCATTGAGCATGGAACGGTGAAGTTGTTTCCGTTATTCACTACAAGAAAGAGAGTGGTGTATAATAAAATGTTAATACTTACCAGCAGGACTCGGAAATCGTATATAAGTTGCATAGTACATTTTAGATTTCTGCTCTCGATTGATAGCTGTAGACCATTGCTAGACATAATTTTCATGAAATGTGACGAATTTAAAAACGAACACTTAGAATGTATGTTTTACATATTTCTTTCTTCACTAGCTCAGGGATGGTAAATAAGTAATGGCACGCGGGAGATTTTTGATGGAACCTGAAAGACTTTCATGTACCCATGTCCCATATTATATATTTATAGATTTTTAGTAACATACTCGTAATATAATATTTATTTATATCAATAAAGCTAAATATTATCAATTGTACAAGTAGGGTATTAATAATCTATATTTTACAACGATGTATTTTTATCTTATCTTTGTTATTATTATTATTTATATTTTGTGCTAGGACACTGTGTCAACAAGGAAAATGTGACGGTATGTTTTACCTTTAAAGCAACAGCATATCAACCAGACATAAAAAAAAGCTCTCAAGTGATATGATGCAAAAGGTTTCTAATAAACAAAAAAGGTTGATTTTTTAATAAATTTTTTTACATTACTTATATTTTTACACAATTTTCTACATTGTTGTCATTAATTTATCATTTATATTTTGTAAAAACAATCTATTTTTATAAAAATAGTTGGTGACATGGTTGAATTTTTTTTATAATTGTGTCATAAATTATTACGTTAACCAAATCCTTTTTGCCATCCTTGCACTAGCTTATACTTTAATAAATGTAGTAACTAAGTTACGGTATAAAAAATTCCATAATCTTCTGTAAAACCAAGCAAGTTACTGATCATGAGCTTAGCGTGCAATTACCTACCTGGTAGTTGTCTACCTTAACACCTGTAAAGAAATTTGTGCAGAATACTGTTATAATCCAAAATGTAACTTATGTAATTAATAATTATGTAAACTAATTTTAACAGCTATGTCGGACGGATTCTCTCCATTTGTCTACGTATCACGTATGCCTTGTAAATTAATTAATTACACACTATATTACTACACTGATTATACATAAAATGTAATTGTTAGTTGTTACACACGGGTGAATAAAGTTAAGAAAGTGAACCGTTTTTATTTTATTTTATTAATCATTTATTTTATAATAGGTTTCACCAATGAATAATATTATTTATTTTTTAGAATATTATGTACTCCAATTTTGTACAATATACTTGTATAAAATAAATGTATGTTATATGTTGCATGTATTATGTACATACATAACTTTCTAGCTGATGGCCGTCGTCAACCCATACAAATCGTATTAGGGTTTCGGCCAAAGTGAGTTAGTATTGCACTTTCGTAGACTAACTAAAGAAAGTATGAGTACAAAACGAAAACGAAATACAAGGAAAGGAATTCTAATGAAAGTCAAGGAATGTCCCTTCAAATAACCGAATTACAAGGGTGAAGATAATGGATGAATTCTCGGACTGTTAAAATGGAGTTACTTACTGTAGGTACTTATCCATTAGTTTTAAACATTGTTTAATAAAGAAATTGTCATAGGTATTATTAATTTAAATAATTGGTGATTGTTATTCTATTTTGTTAACGCTAATAATAATTTTTAAAAAAAAAAAAAAAAATTTTATAGCATCAATTAGTCATTATATTCATATAAAGTATTATAGTCAAAATTACTACTTGGCTATAAATACAATTAATTGATGTGTGTGTATGTATGTGGGGGGGGGGGTATTTTTTCTGGCAATAGTTTTTAAAAATTAGGGTGAATTGTCGGTGAAATTATATTTAGTCATGAAGTAAAAATTAGTTCCATGAAACATAATCAAATAAAAAATATATTAATTTTAAATTTAATTTATGAAAGTGCCAAAAAAAAATATCAAAGTACTATTGTTTTTTCTTTAATCTTTTTAATCACGACGTGTAATAAAATATGTATGACTATTTGAGTTTTATTTATTTACTTTAAAATAATAATAGCGTTAAAAGGTTTTCTTAAATCCCTTGCTGATGTTAAGGTGAGGTCGAAACACTAACAGGTGGTAAATATTTTGAAATGTTCACAACCCATTATTTCCAGGCATTAATGGTTCTTTTTCGTTCACACGCATAGCGAAAAATATAAGACAACTACGATAACAGGTGCGGCAACTCGCTTCACTCAATGTATATTTTGTTTATAATAAAATATAAAAGTTTGATTTAGTTATTTTAGTAACTACATTGTAATAGTAGTTAAGTTTTTTTAAATTTTATGAGTACATATTTTTAAACTAAAAACATCAATTAATAATAACAATAAGAAAATACCACACACAAATTTATTGATTGTTACCTGAAAGTTACATTTTTAAGATCCGCGAGATTCGTCATAACTCGTATAACATACAGTATAGTTTTTTCAATATATAATTTATAAATACGGCGTTGGTTATATGGTAAAACACCAGCTTCAGTGTTTTCGAGAAGCGTTATTACATTCTCGTTATATTTTGTGTTTCAAATTGATATGATATTATGGAGTTGTACTAAAGTAAAGTTTTCGTATTCTATTTTATTGTCCATACCATACTGGTACCCGATAAATAAATTGGTGCATTTTTTATTTAGTGAATTTGTACACAACATAATATTATAATTGTAATATTTTTAGTCATTATTCTATATAATATTATACTCTTTGTTTCAAAAATAATTTTTGGGACATAAGAAGATATATTATATGTCTGTGGTTATAAATTTAAAATTATTATTATAATTGTACAAGGTACAATTTATCAATAAATGAATCACTTACATGATATTGTTGTGGTTTTTTTTTTAGTATCACCTTTTTCGATTTTCCTTAATTCAATTTACCAGTTTCCATACTTATTATAATTATTTTTTCTTTAGTGACGTAATTTTATGTACCTACCTATTTTTAGAGCTGGTTTGAATGGTTCTAAGATGTAATACATTTTTTTTTAGTCTAATTATGGTTGTTCTGTTTTCATCTTTGAAGGTTCGTATAATAATTGTATTAATCAATTGTAGTTTGGATTAATTAAACGTAACTTGATAATGTGAATTGCACTTGTCCCATTTCTGTTTACAGACTTAATATTGTTATACAAATGAGCATCTTGTATTCAATACATTTATATTATTACTTACCTACATTCGTTTTCCTTTAGGAAAGAGTAACTGTACGAATAAATAATTAGTCTAAAACACAAACGTACTATTTACTAATCAAAATACGATTATTCTTAAATTTTTAAAATTTGGTACTATATTGAGCTTGTTAAATTTGACTTTAGAATTTCAATGTTAGTATCATAATATAATGATGTATAATATCGCGTATTAGAACAAACACCAGATGTTTCTAAACTGTTGGTTACGACTCAAAAATGGTGTAAAGTTTGGAAATATTTATATATGTATAAAGATAAGATATATTTTGTGTATTAATTCATATAAATATAATTCAGTATTTTTCATCCTGTAACTATATTATAGATGACGATAGAGCTTAGTTTTATCATTGATATTATTATAAGTACATTGCTATATCGCCTATATCAATAATGTGACACCATGTCAATGTAAAAGTTATCGAAAAGATAGTAATCAATAATATGAAATAAAGCTCATAAGTATGTAATAATAATATTTAAATACTTTCCAAAATGGATCGTACCGCAAAAAGTTTGAGAATTTTTGTGGCTGTACTATACTGTTATCTAAATTGTAAGACATACTTAGAATTTAGAAATTATAAACATCATATTATCTTCATTGCATTCAGAATTGTTATTTATTTTAAAATTTAAGATCACATTTAGATGATATTTTTAAACATACCTATATTTACTGAGAAAATAAATGTTTAGTGATAAAATATTCACCTTGTATAATTTTTATATATTTCGTTAATATACGCATATTTAAAGATTAACTTTGTAGTAATATAAATTATTGAGTAATTTAGATCGATGCTTCAAAGTGACCTGTAAATATTTATTTAAAACCACTAAAACTACAACAATTTTTTCTAATAGTTTCGTTTTAATTGCAAGAAATAAGATTTAAAATAAACTATGACACGACCCGGCTCAATAATTTTAGTGTAATTTTCATATCTTAATCCAAATTAAATGTTAATGTTAAATAGTGATCAAAGAGAATATCGTTGATTTACTATTATAATACTAAGTATGAGTAACGTATAGGATCTAATTGTACCTAATATTATATGTATAGAGTTTATCAGAAAATACTATTTATTTTTGAAATACACTGGTCAACCTTGTATGAATAATGTTCGTTTCTTCTGGATGACTTTTTTTAATTAGTTACACACCTACAGCTCAAAATTATCAACCCTTTCAGTCCAATACATTTTCACTTAATGTGTATTCACATATGTTACAACAAAAACAGTTTTACATTTAAATTTTAACGTTTCATAACATATATTATGTAAATCAACAGTAGTTGTAAAACAAACACTTTTATGAATAACAAAAGTATACATAATTTTATCAAAATAATATAAACTGAGTTACAGTGATTTTTATTTAATTTAAAAAGAGTAAAAATGTAAAGCTTTAGTAGCACGCTTTTGCTAAATTTTGAAAATAAAAAACCCCATAGCATAATTTAAAATAATAAACCATTTATTTAACAACAATATTCATGAAGGGACAAATTTATTCCTAATAATTCTAACTTTTCAAATTAGGTGCGATAATTACTTGGGAACAAATCTAATATAAAATTAAAATAACGTAACGAGTTTGGTCTAGATGTAAATTATTGAAGTTTGTAACAAGATTGAACGATATTTTTGTTAAGTATTAGAATTAATAATTATAAATTCAGCATATTTATATAAAAACACCTGTTTCATGATTAAGGGTAGTGTATCTATAGACTATTATTCAAACAAATAACATGTTTAAATAATGTTTCAATAACTATTTAAATATAGATATTATTCTTATCGGCAAAGATTGTTATTCAATCCTTATTTGAGGATGTATTCATATGTATTTATAACAGGATTATATTATCCTAAACATATTTAACTTGAATCAAATTTTCTATGATGTTAAACAAACATTTAAGTTTAAAATTCAGTCCTATAATCTTTTATGAATCTAAAACAAACAATTTTGATTAGGATAATAGTAAAGCATATTATTATACTGTTATTTTGGCTAAAGTGCACATATATAGTAGATGTGTTTTATGGTATAATTTATGATATGATAGAAATATTGTTAAAAATTATATTCATATAATTAAATAATTTTAAAAATGATCTATACGAAATTTTATAAGAAACTTCGAATGTCATTAACAAAATATTTATTACATTATAAATCGACACTAATTGATAACATAATGAAAAAATGTCAAATAGAATATTAATTAATATTAATTTTACACGACTTTAATGGATTTAAAACCCAGATATCTTAGGAAATCCTAAAGTTAAATTAATGACTATATTTATTAATACTGTTCTCTATAAAACGCTAAAAATAAAAAATACTGTTTAGTAATAATACCTACCTATCTTATATCATTGATAATCAATGCTTATATCTATATATTATAAACTTTAGAAATATTACTTATAAATTATTATGATTATGATATAACTCGAAAAACAAATATATATATTATATAGGGAGACAGAAATTTTGTGTGCAAAACAAAATTTGACAAAATTAATTTTGTTATTTTATTGTAATTCAAAAATGAATCTATTTCTGTTTAACTTATTCACATAATATATAAAAAGAATAAAACAATACAATTATTTAAAATTTGTACGAAAAAGTATATTTTACAACAGTTCTCGCTAATCAGAGGGAACATTGATCTCGGTGGTGGCAAAAAGTATTTGTAAATTGCTTAAGTTAAAAATTGTAAAATAAATATCGTCAAAAAATAAAGAGCCAACGGCACGTAGTGTTCCCAAGCGGTCACCCATCCAAGTACTAACTACGCCCGACGTTGCTTAACTTCAGTGATCGGACGAGAACTGGTGTATTCAACGTGGTATGGTCGTTGGCCATGTTATTCTTAGAATATGAAAAGATTTAAAAACTAAAAAAATATCAAACATTTTTTAATGCAATGGTACACTTATGAAATTTAACGAACTCCACGCCATTAAAATTTTTTTTTTATAAATTACAAATATAATGCAATTAAGAATGATGATATTTAAAAAAATATGAAAATAAATTAATAATTGTTTACTCGTATTTTAAGGAAAATAGAACAAATTTATAAACCCTCCACCATGAACCAAAAATCCCGAGTATTCATCTGCAGTAATGCAATCTGAATAGTAAATTATGACTTAATTTTAACCAGTATCAAATACAGTGAAAAATATCTTAACGGATTACACTTCCAAATAGAGGACATTTTTTTTCAGGAACAGGAACATTTTCACTGTTTATCTATTTAAGAACACCTTTGAATAATGAAACTTTTATAGCTTTGATACATTTTATGGTGATTATCATCTAAGTATATTATTTCATTATAATGTACATTTTTCGTTTTTACACATTATTGTAGTTTTATTTACTAGGTAACTTATTTTTCATAGGAATTAGTCGTTTAATTCGGTAACTGATTTTATTTTAAATGGTATTCCATATACATAAATATTCATTATATAACATAAATGTATCATATTTTTGATATTGTTTATTTTTTTTATTATTTACTTCTCTATCACCAATCAATAGTGAACAAAATGTAGACGAAAATGAGTGTTCGGTATTTAGAGATTTCACTGTAAACTATAAAATTAAACTATTATAACACACCTACGTAGGTATGACCAATAATAATATATTATACAATATGTGAAACTGGATTCATTTTTTTTAAAATATTGCATTCACTGTATTACTGATATTTCATTTATTAAATAAATAAATTAAATTGTTAAATATATTGTGTACTATCTAGTAAAGAAATTCACTATATTAATAGCAATACAAATATATAAAAATTTGTTTTAAAGTATTATTTTAACTTTCAAAGTATGTATTACAACAAATTTTTTGCTTAATGATTATTTTAGATTAAAATGAAATTTAAATGTATTCATATGAATTTATAAACATATAAATAATACTAAAAATATTTAAAATTGCCAATATAGACACAAAAAGACGATTACTGCTATAGCAGTAAAATTTATCGATTGTCCGTCACCGTGTTCAAAATTATTCTAATATTCTGCTATAGTATACATTTTTGTATTTTTTTTTTTTTTATATACAATACATGTATAATATTAGTTTATGATCATTTGATATAGTGCTTACCTCCAATTACTTTATTCATGACTCCTTCGCGCGGCTTAGCTGATGAACTTCGACGACTTATTTCATTATCCGTCTACCATAATTATTGTACAAATGTTCTTTACCACATTACGAATTTCGAGATTCAGAATAGTTTAAGTTTGTTTTTTTCTAAAGCAAGACCAATGATTATTACAAAAACAAATTAAAAATTTTATGTCTAATTGAATATTATAAGTATCTTTTATTTATTTATTTATCTTGTATCAAACATACTTCTGGTTTTCGTGTATTATCCACGCCCTACAGTTTTATACTATATAATGTTTGGATTTTTTTTTTTTTTTTTTGATTAAATGATGATCGTAGGGCGATTTGAATAGGCAATTTGGGTACACCACTGTCGTGAGTGTACCTCTCTGTTATCATCATTGTATAAATAATACAATTGCAAAAATAAATTCATTATTTAATCTAATGGTTAACCAATTATTCTTAATCTTATAAGGAATCTTTATATTTTATACTAAATTTCTAAATCTTAGATATGAATACAAAAACTTTATGAATTTTTAACTACACAAAATCTGCTACAATTTTAACTTCAAACGAAAATCAATTTTTTTTTCGTTGACTAAGAAAAGTACTTCGAATTTTTTATTCATCTGAAAATCAACTATATCAACTTAGCTACCAAAAATTGATCCGTATAATGTGATTATACAAACATAAAAACACACAACATTGATAAATTAATACATTTATTGCTCCACACTCTGAATCTAAAAAAGTAGAAAGTAAATATTCACTTTGCTGTATTACGTATCAGTCAAAATATGCATTAATTGTTTCTGAAGTCTATCTTGTTAATTGTTATTATAGTAATTTATTATATCATTATTAATAAATTATAAATAGATTGAATTAATTTTCCAGAAACCAGAAATATTGCATTATTATATTATTAAAACATTGTTAATATATTATATATTTTAATTCCAGTATACAGTAGTTATAAGAAACTTTATATTATTTTAATACATTTTACATTTTTTTTTAGATAATTTTTTATATTAAAAAGTGAACTTTGATTTTTTCTAAAAAAAAAAAAAAATGATAGGTAAGTGCTGGGTGGATCCACTCTGCTATAAATGAAGTGTGGCACTTTACAATCACTATCATAGGCGTGCAAAATCAAATAGTATTTTCACTGTACCAATGGTGATAGTATTAGTGAAGTTTAGATTATTTTAAATAAGTTTTTTACTATTGTATTACTAATTTTATTTTATACTTCTAATAAAAAAGAAAATATGTTAAATATTAAATTAAATTAAAATATTACAAAAAATATTTACTTATTGTTACATGTAGTTATTTTATTTTTTTTTTTGGTGGGGGGCATTTTGAACTGCACGGTGCATTATTTTTCCGATAATTGCCATTAATAAGGTTTATAAAATACATATTATATTATATGATAAGTCCATACTTATTAAGTTTACTTGTTGTAATAATTCTATTGCTATTATTTTTGTACAAGTAATAAATTACCCTTAAAATTGTATAAAGTAAAATGTATATTACTATGTATAATGATTGTAGTTCTTAAAAGCCCTAATTACTGTTAGTCTGTATGTAATAAGCTTGAAAAACATTATGCCATTTGAAAAAATAATAAATAGTTTGCAAACAGGCCATTGTAAAGAGTCTATTCTTTTCGCAAAGACTAATTTTTCATTTGGTCTACGATATACACACACATTAATATATAAATCAAGATTTCTGCTTGTTTATTGATCAAATATATTTAATATGTTTTGAAAATTTTTCTTCAAGAAGTTCAATTTTTTTTGGTTTTTATATTTATTTTACATTATTTGAGATGTACACTGTAATTGGTTCGATTTCTAATGCGTAAGTCTAGTTAACAGTCACTGATAAGTAAAAACATTAGAAGTATTTTGTATAGAACCTCCCATTAACACTATTGTGAAGTGGTTTTCATAAAGAATCGGCAAATACATATACTCGAATACTTAATGTTTGTTTTAAAAGCCCTATGTTTAAGTGTCATTGTTGTGTACAAAAATAAAAATAATGAATTGTCCACTAAACAAAAATAATATAATAACCCGACAGAAAAAATATTGATAATGAACCAAAGAGGATATGGTTAAAATCTATCTTGTATGTAACTTGCATTATAATTCTAAGGGAAATATTGCCAGACCTCTTTAACTATATAGACTTAATACTAACTAATAATAAACTGTAGCAGTGGACTTATAATAATGTATAATATCTCAATAATTCATCTATAATCTATCGCATAGATGAAAATAATTTAAGTAATTTTATTATACATAATTGTATTTTTACTTTTATAATATATTCAATTTTTTTTAAGGAGTTGCTAATTTATTAGAAATTAGTTTTTGCATATAATCATACGATTACCATATAAACTCAATGTCATAATATTGGTTATTATATTTTTTTTTATTCGTAAAACAATGAAACTTTTGTTAATGCATATATCTTTTAAAGAATAATTGTAAACCAAATTTTTATCGCGTATTGTTTTCCTTATTGATATTAGTTTTTTCTATATTAATTATTTTAAAATATTATATTGATTTTATAATTTAATGAATTTTATTTTGTTGCACAATATTGATTTGATTGTTTTCTGTTTTTTAATTACAGGACAGGAATTTTTTTATTTTTTTTCACTTAAAATATTACTATATATATATTTGCATGCTTTTAATTTTAATTTCGATCTATACTTACTTCATACGTACAGGATTGAGGGTCGTGTCGATTCTTCTATTCTTTTTGTTATGAAACAGGTCTAAGAAAACGAAATATTTGTATTATAAACCTACTTAGGTATTATCTAATTATGAATAATATTATATTTTGTATTTGCTATTCTTAAATTAAAAATGTTAACCTATTTGTGTATAACTGAATATAAAATTATTATTATTTTTTCACGGATTATTAGTTTTCATATTTTTCATGCATATTTAAATAAATGTTTATTTTTATAAACACAATTTTATTTCTTAAAAGATTTTTAATAGTTTTTATCAATATTTAAAATTTACTTTAAAATCGATTTAATTTCAAGCTTTTCATTTTATTAATACCTCTATTTATTTTCATCTTTGATAGTGAAGGGAAGGGTAGGGAGAGAGTAGTACCTTTTAAAATCAAAATTTAGAAGGAAAATATTTTTTTGGAATTAATAATATTAAATAAACGAATATTTATAAATTTGTATGCTTTAAATACAACTAATGTTTCGTATAAAAAGATATACTAACACGACAGCCGTCTTGATTTAAGGAATTATTCAATGACATTACTTCAATTGTTAGTTTATTTTTAGGAATTATTTATATGAAGGTCAAATTATGATAAAAGTATTAAGGACATTCACTGAACAGTAAATACAAAAGAACCTTATTAATAAAGTAAGCCCAAACTAAAGCACATAAATATTTTTATTGTATATTTACAAAAAATAATGCATAAGTTTGGTACATTAAATCAAGTAAATTATATTATTAATTGTTATGCATACAAACAAAAATTAGAAAAACGAATAGCTTACTAGAATTTGCGTTAACATAGAAATGTATATGATCGAATTTGTCCATAAGCCATAGTTAAATACATCACGATGTTTTATTATTCAATTGAAATTCGAGCTATATAATATTTTAGTTACAAAACACTTATCAAACATGAACAAAAAAAAATATTACATTTAATAGTACTTTTATTAATACTAAATTATCATTTATGTACCTATCTTATACTTCAACTAAAAATGTATAGAATTTTCTAATTGTATTTATTTTAATATTACAATATTTTCATTTTAGCGATTAACATATTTATACATAAGTACAATTTACTTATATTAGTTATATAGTTTAATACATTATAACATTGGGTAAATTATTGTAGTTTTAAACAGTAAACACATAATTCAATACTTTAATAGAATTTGAGTTCATAAATTAATAAAAATTTACATTTTTTTTTTATTATTAATTAATATAATATCTAATGGTTAGATTTTGTAAATTTAACAAAGTTTTTCCAGTTTATTATTAAGTTAATATTTATCGTTAGATTTCGGTATTATTAAATATAATATTTTAAACTAAATGGTAGGTATAGTAAAGTTTTATGATGATTCTTACTACGAAGTGAATCCTACTGATTCAACTTTTGTAAATAAATACAAGTTGAGTGGCATTTCCATAGACATTACTAATAATAACATAAGCCATTATAGCAATGCAATCTTGTGTGTGTCATGTTTTACAGTATAATGGTTTGGTTGTCTTCGACTTTCGAGTTGAACAAATAAAAATAATATTATTTTAAACTTGTTGACAACAAAAGAATATGTTTAAAAATTCACTTTACTTTCAAAAATTGTTGTTATATAATCTATTTCATTTGAAATTGCAATAGAGTTATTGTACGTATAATACCTCGCGGAAACTCAGGAATCAAAAACATCTTCAGGTCAGCACTCTTTTGTCCGGTCTACACTGCTGCATTAATAGCTAAAATTAAAACAGAAATAAATGTGCTTTTGTTTTTTAAATTCCACTATTTTACTAATTTTGAATACAGCAATATGTAAATAATTTTATACTGCATAATATGAAATTATCGAAATATTCAGTTGAACAATATATAATATTTTCTGTATAAATACATATTTTATACCAAATATCTAAACTTATACTGGTTATACTGGGTATTTGAATTAATGTAAACATTATTATAACTATTTTTTCGATAACCTAAAGAAATCAGTTGTATTCTATGGAATAGAACTATATATATATATATGTATAAAGACTATAATTATTGCGTCCGTTTATAATTATTTAAACGTTAGGCAGTGGATAATAATATATGAATGAGTATAGAGGTATTTGAACAAAGTACGGTACGAATACGAGCTTAAGTATTGCGGCCAACAGAATAGTGAAAAAGCTCGAAACATGAACAGTGAAATAGTTCTGTGCTAAAAACAGCGTGTAGATTAAAAACAATAACCCTGTGTGGTCGCTTTATAATTTATGTTAACATATAGGTATTATAATTCAGAGTCGTAAAGAGGCTTATATGTCACCCGAAAATGTTTAAATATAGGGTGATTAACCGAGCATACTCATCATACCCCTCCCTCTTTTTAATAACGAATTTATTCAAAATCTAAATTTTCATATAGGTACACTTAAAAGCCATATTATATTTCAATTTTATATTTGTATTTATTTTTATTTTATATTCAATTTTATTTTTATATACCATTTGGAGAGTACATCTTGAGTGGATATAAACTTCTGTTGTTCAAATGACAAGTTGAAAAATTATTTTATTTTATCTAAATCAAATTATTTTTAATTATTTTCTGAACCATTAAAATGTTTGTACAAATGATAATAATTTTTGAAAGTAGTTATAAAAAACTATAAATTAGATATAATATTTAATATACTTAGCCAATTTAAAAAAAAATATAAATTGTGAATTTATTAGTAATAACTAGGTACTAGAATTAATGTTATAACATTAAAGCCCTATAATTAGTTAAATGCTATATCATTGATTATAGTTGTTGGTAAATAATGTTTAATAGCTCGGACAATACTGGTAAGAATTTTAATATTTAGATTAACCAAAATATCCATAATAATAAAAAAATACGTAATCATCTGCTAAATAGTCAATAGTATGGGTAGTGCTCATCAAAAAAAAATTTGCATCGAACAAATAGTATAAAAATTTACGTAACTGAAAATATGGTATTTATTACTTCGAAGAGTCCAAAAATCAATATTTAGATAAATGCATATTTAAGTAAAAATGTGGGAAGAGTGGAGAGATGACATGCTCGGTGAATTACCCCGCCTGTATACATTATAATATTATCAACTATCATAATAGTCGTCACCATCGTCCTCGTCCTCGTCGTCGTCGTTGGCGTGAGGTGGCGGTGGGTTATGGGTGGTGGGTGGCGTACATAAATGCTTCGACGATGACGACGATGACGACGACGACGATGACAGGTAAATTTTATGGAGGGAGAGGACGACGACCGCGAAAGAGTCGTCGCCTTAGACTTGCGTGACTTGCGTGGTGGTCGGGTTACCGTGCGACAAAGCCTGCGACTCAACCTTGGAGATCCAGGACGGCAAGAAGAGCAGGCTGAACGTGTTGCGGAACTGACGGCTCATCACGCAGTACAGTATAAAGTTTATGGCCGAATTGACCAGCGCCAACATGTCCATCACTTCGCCCATGTTCTGGTAGCAGTCTTGGAAGAACCGCTTGCCGAGTAACAGTGTGAGCAGGCCGAGTATGCCCTGCGGGAACTCGGTGATAAGGAACAGCATGAGCACGGCCAACAGCATCCGGGTGGTCCTATCCGTCTGCCGCTCTTTGTCGGCTGACTTGCGGCCGCTGCCCGTCAACTTGGCCCGGCGGCGTTTGGCCTCCAGCAAGGCACATATCAGCCGCAGGCTGAGCACCGTGAGCGCCACGCACGGTATGATCTTGATGACGACGCTGTACACCCAAAAATTTATGTCAGCCAGGTACGTGGACGTGGCCAGGTCGCTGACGTTGACGTAGTAAAGCGTGACGTTGCGTAGCGGTCCGCTGCCGCCATTTACAGCTCCAGCGCTACTTCCACCACCGACTGCCCCACTTCCGCCGCCGCCTCCACCGATGACGTGGGCGTTGTGAACGTCGGTGCCGTTATTGGCCCGCCGCAGCGCTGTCTGTAGCACCGCCGTCGGACGGTTGCCGTTCGCGTCCAATGTCTCCACCCGGGAGAACAGGTTGAACGAAAGGTAGCTGGGTATGCAGATGATCGGACACACCACGTAGCCCAACGCGATCGTCGATAGAGTGGTCTCCATCCGGCACCATATCCGGTTGAGCTGTGGATGTACCACTGCCACGTACCTGCGGAATTCCGAACAAAGACATCAGTCTACAACAAAGTCGGATGTAAAACAATAATCACATTCGAGTTGCGTCTCGTAAAAGAGTTAGATATACACGAAATGGTCATATTCCAACTTTTACCTAAGTAAAATAGTCGAACTGATTTTGGGTTAAAAAAAAGAAAGTTAATGATTGGACTGTACTCGGTTAAAAAACGAGTGCCAATAAAGATGTTGGAGAAATAAACTCTTAATTTAAAACACTCATTTTTCTTTCAACTTACAGGGTTAGGCCTGGCAATAATTTTAATCTTTGGCATGGTTATAACTTAAAAATAAGTTTTTCAATATATAATTATATACCTAAATACATACATATAGAATAATTCAATTATGAAATACTGTATAAAGTTATAAGCTGTATTAATCTAAATTCTAAATTGTTGCTGTTATCACAATAGTTTTTACTTTACGTATTTTAGACGGTGCAGCTTTATATAAACAATATATATTAATTTTTAAGTTCAGTTTCTTGTAATTTAATTAAATCATAAATAATATATAACAGTTTATTATAAAAATATCATAATAATTATTATGCCAATGATTAAATTTCAAGTGATAAGATAAATGAGTGTTTTAAAAGTTTAAATTAAGTTTATTTTTGTTCAACCCTATTTTTTATACGGGTGTATTTGACTTTTAGTCTGGGACGAAATTCATGTATTTACAATTTACATAGATATGTTTTAGGTTCGGGCCACATGATGAGTTTTTTCCGCACTAAAAATATGAACGCGGAATTCCGCAACAGCCGTTCGACCACACAAAGCGGAATAACCGGATGCGACATTTATTTATATGAAAATATTTTTCTCGAAATAATAATAACAAAAATTAAAATGCTAATATTATACATTTATATATAATCATTGCTTGACATAGTACAGATGCACAGTTAAAGTTCTGTTTGTGACTAGTACAGTCGATTTTTTTTTTCATAATGAGTGACTGCAATATGTTAAGTATTATTTGTGCAGCGGAAGTATTTTGTTAACTAGACGGTTCTACTTCATACACTCCTAAAACAACAAAGAAATATTGGATACATCTACTCAACCGACAAAGAGATGAGGAGGATTTGTTCGGAAACTTTTATAGTTTAATTTGAAATTATTTTTGAATATTATACCGAATGTCAATAAGATAATAACTTCTTTTGATGAGTTATTGGAAATTATGCGTCTTCATTTTTTTTTAACAAAACAGCATACAACATGAGACATCCTATATGTGTTGAGTAAAAACTTATAATTAATAAAAGGTAAGGAATATTAAAAAAAAAAATTATCCTATTATGTTTTTTACCTATATAATAAAAAATTATATCAAATAATTCAACGTAGTCAATCCTGCCACATGCGAAATAGCTGTGCTCCTGTCTGAGGAAAAAATACATTGTGTGTCCCGAGTCTTAGCTTGGTTTTTGGTTTGAATATAAATGTTTAATGCTGACTTAATAAATGGTAGTGTTGTTTCTCCTATATACTATATTAGGGAAAAAATGTTATGCCTTCTGAAAAGTATTATAGAAGAAATAACCCAACCAATTTATATTATAAAAAAAAACAATTGTTAATTATTGTTTTATTTAAATGTACTACAAAAGGTAATGTTTGTATGTTTGTAGCTATTATAGACTTGAAAATAAAATACGAAATTTCCGTTTTCCAAGTATAAAGATATTCAAATGAATGTATGAAGTACAAACAGCAATACCAAATTGTGAGTGTAATAAGAATGCAACGTTTTAGAGTTTGATTTTACAATTAAAATGGTTTTTATAATTAAATTTTGATCATTGGATAATAATTATTATTGTTGAAACTTTATGATTTGACGTTAAAGTATCAAAATCTGGATACAATGTTTTTTTCTTAGTTAAGCTTTTTCTATGGTTGTCCCAATGTTTACACAATTTTTTTTTAATCATAATTTTTATCTATAATTCAATATTTTCCCATGCCTCGAAGAGAATAAGTAGCACGGTACTATTATTAATATTTGCTAAAATATATAACTAAATTAATTTTTCATTAATCAGGAGTTGTTGAACAACTAATAATTAAATAAATAATAAATAACTATTTTTTTTGTTGAATGTATAATGATTGTAACAAAAAAGTAAATATATGTTAAATCTAAATAGAAGTCAATAACATAATATAGGTAATAAATAAATAATATAATTAATATTATCATATAATCCAGAGTTTCTCAATCGACGGTACGCAAAAACTAAGTGTTATAATCGAAAAAATTAAATTGGATTAAAATCATTTATTATTATTTATTTGTGATATATTTAATAATTTAATAATTATTGTTGGCACAAAAATTGTTTATAATAATATAAAATAATATATAAGTGTATGATTAGTATAATAAGAATATTATGACATTGTAGGTCACGTCACAGTGTACTCTAAATTTTATCTGATCGGGTAGTAGGTATATAGCCATAGCGTACTTCGTTACAAAAATATATATTTAATGGTTTCATATTCATATAATTATATTTTTTTAATTTTATAACATTTTCACAATATTTGACCATGGATCAATACTTAAGTGATGGGTTTTTATTATTAAACTTACTTCAAATTTTTATTTATAGTATGTGAAAATATATGACAATTCGACATTTGGGGATACGTAATGGTAAGAGGTCAAGAGGTACATGAATGAAAAAAGGCTGAGAAACGCTGATATACGAAATCAAGTGTGTTTGTCGAATGTGAAATAAAAGTAAATATACCTTGTATAATGTATAGTTATATCTAATCAAAAATCAATATAGTCAATATTAAATAAATAAAATAAAATTCATAAATAATATAAATGTATAGTCAGAAATATCAGTCAAAAAATTTTAATTATAAATATACATACAACATACACTTAACTAGGTTTGTAATATAAATATATTAACAAAAAAAAAAACAATAAGATTGTTTAGAGGTTAAGTTTTTAATGACAATATTGATGATTAACTAGCTTATTATTGCTTATTAACTGGAAATTGAGAACGAAAACCTTCTTATTTATTGTATAGTTAATAATATTATGTAGTTTAATATTAGAGACCAGTATCCAGTAGTATACACTAAGAAAAATTTCTAGAAAATCCTTATCTTCCTGTTTAATTTAATAACTAGTATAGAACACAATTCGTGAAGATAGGTTAGGGATGGGATGATACTTAGGCGGTCCTTTACGAGATATGTAAAGAAAATAATATATAATATTATTGGTTCTTTACTACAATGAAAATTTTTTTATAGATATGTAAGTTCTTACATGGAATAAAATTACGTATTTTAGTTCATAAACAGTTGAAAAAATAACATAATATGTAAAGTTTCTACACAAATAATAAGCAATTCATAATACAAACTCATACAGTGATCAATTGACTAGACCAGGGGTCGGCAATAGGCGGCCCGCGGAAGGGAAATAACTGGACCGCCAAAAATTGTCTTAATTTTCCTATATATCCTATGTATCACTCCCCCTCCGTTCATAACAAAAATTAAACTAATATTGAAATCGATTTCATTAGGCGCTGAGACAATAATAACGGTTTATGATTATCTGTATTATGTGTTGTTGTTGAACGTGCCACAGTCACGGCTGCGGGCCGAGTCGCTTGCATTCGCGTGTGTGTGTGTGTAAAATACAATATTCAGAGGCGATCTATTTTTATGAT